>JAQBSW010002353.1:90000-105207 GCA_029291075.1 Eudiplozoon nipponicum
CGGGAGGTATGCCTTCCGCAGGCAACGCTGTAGGCAGATACGACACAGATGGTGGTGACGGTACCACTGATGCTCCTGTTCCCCCGTCCTTTGTCATGATGGAAACGTAAGTATTGTGCTAACATTATGTTGGCGTATTGCGTGAATAAAAACATCTTCTTCACGCAAAAATAATACTGGCGCATTAATCTTACTTTATGTAGAAATACAAGGAACGCCGTACAGAACCTGGAAATTTTAATTAAATCGGTAACTAATTAGTTGGAAGGTCAATACGCACCAGTACGTGTGACTGGCGGTAGTTTTGCTATGTTGATCGCAACTGGGCAAATTCTCTGGGATTGAGGTTTCGTCAAGTTCTCAAACTTGATTTAAAGAATTATTACCACTTCTCTATTCCAATCAAAGATTATTCAATTTTATTATATATATATATATATATATATATATATATATATATATATATATGTGTGTGTATGTATGAGGAGAGAGAATACGCATATCTAGCTTTGCATTCCATATATGCATTGTGGTTTGATCTTCGCATGTCAGTTTGCCGAGGTATTCTAATGATGACCTTGGAAGGTCTGTACGCGTCAAAAGGTTTGACTGGGTATAGTGTTGCTATGTTTTTCGACGACTTTAAATAAAGTGGAATTGGTGCTTACTTCAAGCTCGCAAACTTGATTTAAAGAATTGACAATTAGTTGACCGCTTATCCAGTCAAACACTGACTATGCGGAATTACATTATAATTGTTGATTCAAAGGAAATTTGAATACTTGAGGATAAACACAAACTAATCTCTTAATTAGTAGCTCAACATTAAAAAATATATGCCATCAGCGTAAAATTACTGATCACGTTTAGACCTCATATCATAATCAGAACCACATTGAAAACTAACTGGCGTGGATTACACCGAAATTCATATGTAAAAGAAAGCAAAGTACGCATATTCAGAACCTCAACTCTAGTTGCCCTGCATGCAATGTACGTCGTGATGTCGAACATAATTGCTATGCAATAGAGCATTAAATATTTCAAGCTTTCGCCATATATTATATATATATATATATATGTAAGTCGTAATTTTTATCTATCATTGATAGTGTGAATGGCGATAACGATTATTTAAATGAAGTTTGCGATCTTGATATAAAATCGAAATGTATTCTGCTTCAGCCAATTGCACTGATGCGTTTCATTTTAGTCATCATCAAAGCATAAAAGAAATCAGTCTGATGAGATTCAACACACGATTCATACACTTTTTATTTGAAATCATATAAGAATTTCTGCTTTTTAGGAGCTTCTCGCACTCCAAAATGGCCTCAACCATTAGTTATAGTGAATCTTTCCAAAATTTTCCCGGGTTATTACCGTAATTCTTGAAATCAAGCTTGCGAACTTGAGATAAACACCAACTCAATTCTGTTTGACCGGTCTTTCATTATAGAAAAAACGCCATGGTTATGTATGCATGCAAGACAATTTCGGGTGAACTCCGAATCCCCGCTTCTCCATATTTTCGCCATTTGCCATGCTGTTTGATACATGTTAGTCGGTTTCCAGACGTGCTTCGTTGATTGTCATGTAAGAACGGAACGTATCTGTACTTGTGACTGGTAGTAGATTAACTATTAATTAAATCAAGGTTGCCATATTGATATAAACCTTCTGTCCAATTAAGTTCATTCCTTTGTCAGAATAAACTAAGAATTTTATAATGCAGAAAAGGCAATTTATCCAGTATACCGGTTTTTTCCTTATTGGGAAGTCAACATGTACTGGCCAGAATTTGCCGCGTACAGGTCTCGAATCTGGTCACATCTGCTTTGGAATCTCGTGCTCCAACCACTGAGCTACCCTGCTGTACACTACACACAATTTTGTCATATAATAACTAATGTAACTCGGTTAGTTTTCTTCTCTAACCATCCTTAATCTGTCAAGACTGAACAGACACCACATTAGATGGGGAAGTGGTATTGAAAAGAACATTTATATATTTAAACTAGCATTGGTTGCGTGGGTGGTGATACTATTCACTCTAATCAAGTTTGTGAGCCTAATATAAACATCTTACCCATTAAGTAATTACATATGTCACTATAAACTAAGAAATTTATACTGTAGAAAAGGCAATTCATTCAGTAGACCGGTTTCGTTCTTTTTGAGAACTCACTACGTCGTGTCGCGGACAGGGCTCGCACCTGGATACTTCTGCTTACCAATGTGTTGCCCAGGTTCGAGCCCTGTCCGCGGCAAATTCTAAACAGTATATAATGAGTTCACAATAAGGACAAAACTGGTCTACTGAATTGAATTTGGCTTTTCTACACTATAAAATACTTATTTTATTCTGACAAATGTATGATGTAATGGGTATTGCGTTTATATCAAGATCGCAACCTTGATTCAGTTAATTGTTCTCACCACCCGCACAATCAATGTTAATTTAGTGGATAACCTATGTTGTGCGAGTGGCTTAGTAACACGAAATTGAAGCTTATCGTGTCTGCAAAAACAGTTGTCATCGCCCACTAAATCTCTACCTCTTGAAATCTGATGCAGAAAAGTTTTGCGAAAGCGGAAAAATTTCTATGTTTGTGACTGTGTAGAAATTTCGCAGTCTATTACAATGCAATGTTAATATTTCTGAGCATCGGGGATCTGAATTTGCTTAATTTATATATGCATTGCAGCTTGATCCTCTTTTTTGATTTCCCTTTTTCCTCTGTTAATGAACAAGAAAGATTGACTCGTGTCAGCAGTTTTAATTCATGTAAATAAGTTTACGAACTAGAAGTAAACATCAATCCCAATTGTTTATCCAGTTACAGCTTATGACTGGTAAGAGCTGAACTTCTGATTTACCATATCTTATTTATGCCTTTATTATTTAACCCTCGTTGATAAGTTTGCCTAGATTTATTATGTTAAGCATATTAAGTTGAGACGAGTTAATTCATGCCGCTGACGTTACTTTTGCAATGGTGAACGATTTGTCAAATGAAAAGGTATTGACGCTTTTCTCAAGTCTACAGACCTGAATTAAATGATTATTATCACAAAACGTGCACTCAATGCTTGCTTTATTGAACACCTTTTCAATGTGTACACAAATCTACGAAAAATAATAACTGTGATGGACATTCAGCAGCTAACATTTCATGCAAATTAATTATATTTCTGACTAATAGGTGTGCAAGTCCCACTTCCGTTATTTATGCATTATATGGACATTTTTTATCCTGTTTAGTGAGCTCGTTGTCGCTTGTTGATGGCCATTGTAAGTCAAATCGCGTCGGTACATGTGACCGACAGTTGCTTAGCCATGGGTTGCGACCGGATAAGTAAAATAGTATCGGCACCTGTGCCAAGTGTGCGAGCTTCATTTCACAATTGTTATCACCACACGCGTAATCAATTACCACGGCATTTAATTGTTCATTTTAGTTTGACGATAGCCGATAAATTGTATTTTTCATTGTGGCCTAGATGTTGTGCAGCCAATATTCCAGTCAAGTACAATATATATGAGAATACTAGGGCGACAAGCCGAATTTCCGATATTCCAAAGCTTAAGTAAACATTTAATTTTGCCGTCATGCATTGTGGATTACCGTGGAATTACCGTATGTGTATTGTGACTAACATAGTTTTTCCCTAGTTACATTTTGTCACTACCCATGCAAATAATATGTGCTGGTTTTTTTCCTGTTTGGTTACACCTTTAGCTTTTCTTCTCATGATATACGTACAGATTTTAATTGTTTTGTTTGTTAATTTTATTTATGGTTTTTTCTAACCCTAAATAATTAAATTAAATGTTCCGTAATTATACGTATATTTGATAAAATTAAACTTTTTGTCATTCCAATCAACATTTATCAATCTATGCTGAAAATTTGTATGTATATATGAACGACTATTGTTATGTGAAGCTTATTTAAATAGAAAACAACAAAGAGAACCACACAGCAATGAAGGGTAATTTATCAGCACGATTTGGTTTTAGGACTCATTGGCATCACAATGAGTAAAAGACTACCGTGTTTGTATCTCGGCAACAGAAATTCTGATTGATTCAACTGCAGTTGTTTTTGTATCCATTCTTTGGTATAAACCAACAATATATGTACTGAAATAATGTATCATTACCATATATATATATATATATATATATATATATATATATATATATATATATATATATAATAAATCAATAATTTGTATCGACAAATAAGAAGCTTATTAAAATGAAAATTGGTTGCACGAGCAGTATTAGTTAATTAAATTAAGGTTGCGATTTTGATATTAGTAGTATATATATATATATATATATATATATATATATATATATATATATATATATATATATATATGTATATCTTGCCACAATTTTTGCGAAAGAGATGACATATGGGCTCTAACTGTAACAACAGCTAACCAAAAGACATTAGTTAGTACATAGCGAAAGAATTTCATGTATGTGTAGTAGAGTAACGCAGTGGATAGAGTCATAGATACGGCTCAAGCTCTTCATGAATTCCAAATAAGGACGAAATCGGTCTACTGGATGAATTACGTTTGATACCTTATATAATTGATAGTTTATATTGCAAAATTGTTTATGTATTGGTATTGATGTCTATACCAAGCACGCAAAATTGATTTAAATAATAGGTTGGGAATTTAAGACCTATTTAAATAAATTTAAGTATGAATGATAGCGCGGGTGGTGTTAAAAATTATTTAATTTAAGTTTGAGAGCCTGATATAACCACAAATGTTTTTATATAAATTATTTTCAGTATCAAATAAGCAATGTATTTAATGGGAATGTTAATTCATCCATTAGATTGGTTTCGTCCTTATTGGGAAATCGTCAAGTACTGTCCAGTATTTAGCTGCTATCCGATCCCTATCCGCAGCAATAATCGGGACAGTAATTGGCGATTTCCAAATAAAGACGTAACCCGTCTACTGGTTGAATTTCCTTTGCAGTCTATTATATTACTTATTTTATACTAACAATGATTTATGTAATTATTTTGGTGTAATTATCAAGCTCGGTATCTTGATTTAAATAATTATTTAAATCTGTTATGTTAGTCTGAGATTTCACAAAACCAGGATACATAATATGGTCAAAATACCGTCCGTCATACTGACTGACGTATTGATTTGAGACGGCTTATATACAGGGGATTTTGCTTATATCTCAAGCTCGCTAATTTGTTTTTTTTAATTGCTACCATCACTCTCGCATTCTATGATCGTTTGATGATAAACCTATCATACAGAAATGTGAAAATTGGAAACAAACTGAATATATAAAATTCAGAGATCAATTTGTTCTCATTATTTACACCAGTAAACTTTTTTAAGAAACAGAATATTGTTTTTTTGTATGCATTACTACTATTTGTTTTAAATTATTTTAAGACCGTGCCCCTTAATAGTTCACCTTTTGTGATTGCTCATTTATTTGATTGATACGTCACCAATGACATTTGCTGCTCTGGACAGTATGTTTCACTACTTTTTAAAGTTTGAATTTGATTAGTAATGGTACCTTAAATTCGACTCAAAGTAATGTGCTTTGTTGCTCAGATTTCTTAACATAAGTGTCAAAACTGGAGCATTGGTCTAACTACTAACATTTGCAGTAGATTGGTATTCTGACCATCATCTTAGTAGATGAAGACATAATTGGATTATTTGACAGATTGGTCAAATGAAGGCTTACGTAAAAAATAGCTAATAGTGAGAGAGAGAAAAATGATTGATAGCTCAAGATATCGGGACTTATTTCAGATAGTTTAAACAAAGGTTTCAGTATTGTACTATTGAATGAGACGTGCTGCGGTTTGATTAATTTTCGAATGTATAATTTACTCGTGACCTCAACGAAAAACGCGAAGACTTAAATATGTTGTTGGTTTTTGCTGCAAAAACTAGAGAGTTCCATTATGAGAACGACGCAAAATCGAACTTCAGGAATGCACGCATCACATTAATACGTTCACGACGCCCTGAGTTTCCTTGCTCTATTGCTATTGATACAGGCAGATGACAATACAAAAATGAAATATATCGAAAGCAGATATGAAATATAAAATTCATCCATTACAACCGCGCTGTCCCAGTTACCCAAAAGAGAATCTTGACTCGCATTGTTTCTTGCAAAATAAAGAAAATCTGTCCTGATGAATTCTATTGCTAAGAAAAGGCGACGCTATGAAAAGCTTTATTAGAAACCGGTTTCATAAATAATACGTTGAAGCAAACATGGAACGTAAACAATGACATAAAATCGATGAGACCGTGCCCACACCAGAGACGATACGTAAGTAAACCTTTTAAAGGAGCCGCATCATCTGAAGTAGTTAAACGAAGAATGAAAATACAGTGCATTCTCGGATGTCTAATACACAACTGATGTTTGGTTGTACAATGAGGCACCTGTTAAACCAAAATGTAAAGGCTAGGTTTCTTGAAATCGAAACGTTCAATATCGTTTGTTTATAATGTCTTAGCCGCTCAGTGCGCAATTTCGGCCGGATAAGCTGATTACTAAGCAATCGAATCCAAGAGCATTGTAGACTAAAGACAGCTGGTATGGAGGAGAAATGTTCCGCAATAGATGAACATATTTAAATGAAATCGATTGTGAAACAAGTTTTTGATTAATTACCTGGACCTTATTGTTTTTCGTCCATTGACTTCAATTTGACCTCGGATAATTAGGCTACAGATTTCGGCAACCTTTTTCAACGGAAATCACACCCAACAAACAATCTAACTATCATTAAGTTAAGTGGTAAATTTAGTTTAAACTGTTTCATTTATAGATGATAGATGACGCAAACTATCTCGTGTAGAGACGGTTAGGCTGACTAGATACAACAATGAGAGTAAATGAAACAGTTTAAACTAAACTTCCTACTTAAATGAATGATTGTCTACATGTTTGTGAGACGTGCTTTCCGTTGAAAAAGGTTATCGAAAGCTGTAGCCAAAATATCCGGAGTCAAATTGAAGAAAGTTGATGCAATCACCTTTTTGGGCACGCCGAGGGCCAGGTAATTAAACCGAACATCAGGCGAATTGCCGGCTATCCTCCAAAGTAAAATCTAAATATCATCATTCAAATTAGAAGCTGTTTTACGTTACATCCTTAATCCACAGCAAAATAAACAAAAGAAGTTTGTGCCTTATTTGAATGCAGACTGGTGAACTCTTTGTGTGTATGCGCGCGCGTTTTTGTGGGCCTCCTCATGTTCGTTTGTCGCTTCCTGCTTTTATTGTAGATCGTATGCGTTTAATCCAAATTTATTCCCTGTTTCCTAAAAATTGAATATATAAAGTAGCACATACTATGGTCGATATGAGTTCTGGTAAAAAGAAAATGATCCTCTTCAACTGTATGCGCTTTTATCAAATTAATTCCCTGTTTCTCAAAAAATTGACAATATTAAGTACCATATATTATGGTTGAGATGAGTTCTGGCGAAAGGAAAATGGTCTTGCTTTTATATACGTGCTTTATAATTAATTCATTCTTCCACACATGATATATCTCGAAGTTCAAATTGCAAATTATATATGCATTGTTTTATGTTTATTGCTAATACGTCTGCGCTCTGCTTTAAATATAACTATGAGAGGTCCAAACGCGTTATAATTGTCATAATTATTGCACAAATGTTGGTTTTTACGTCCACTGTCCATAATTTGATTGTGAACATATCCAGGCCCATTTCTCAATGATAGGATCATGACACCACAACAATTTTAAAAAATATTAAGGCATGTGGTAAATTTCACTTAAACGTCCTAATTGGTAGATGATACGATATTAACTGACTTTCACCAGTTAAGCCTGTATGGTCTATATGCTTTTTTGGGTGCTTATTATTGCAAATCATTCTCTCAAATGTAATTACCTACCCTTGTGCGCTCATCAGTGATTCTTTACGCTAAATTTCACTGGTGGATATCTTTAATGAACTTTGGATTATAAAGTTGAACAATACTTGTTGGAGAGTAATACATATGCATTTTTTTATTAGGTCTAGCACACCTGGTAAGAAATAAGTTCCAAAAGGCCGGACGTGTAAATCAATGGCAGCATGAACAAAAGGTATAATCACATGCACACATGAGGTTCGGGCTTACGTGCGGCAAATTAATAATGGATCGACAACCACGACTTGTTCCACCACAACATAATTTGATCAAAGCCCGGAAGCGTACGGTGTTTCTCAATGCGAATGCGTGTTCAAGCTGTAATAGCGTAACCGTCATATAAAGTCTACGACAACGCGAATTCAAAGCCAACTTACTACACACAATATATACCGAGTCTGTAAAGGATACCAACACTATATTTATCTAACTGCCCAGTCGGTACGTGATACCAACACAGTGGACTTTAAGATATAACAGTTAGATAATATCCGTTGCGGACCGCTAATATATATGCAATTTGTATTGTGTTGCGTATCAAGTAAAAAATTAGTTCAAATATATTCAGAAGGATAAACCATAGTCAGCATGAACGGAAGGTATAATCCTACATGTACATTCGTTTCGTGATTACTGGAGACTCATCAGTGGTTGTAGGTATTACGCTCTTTATCTACCATATAATTTGGTGGGGAATTTGGACTGAACTATCTCCCATACGATTGTGTATACAAGTGGTTGTGAAGCTAACTGCTTATAAAATCTTCGAAAATGCGACATCTAAGTTAGCTCAATATATATGACATACTGAGCCTGTAAATTGAACTAATATTATTGTTGTTGAGTTGGTACCTGAACACCAGTTACTCCAACGAATCTATGAATTTTGCTTGAACGCACTAAACGCGTGTACATGGGATTATACAATTCGTTTATGTTGACTTTTGTTTGTAATTCTGGTCCTATCTGAAGTAATTTACTGTCATGTCCAGAACACCTAATACAAAACTGCAAATATATCATTTCTCCACAACAAGCAATATATAAAAATCACATGCTGTCACAACAATATCAATCAGGGTTTTCTACATTATACAATGCTTAGTTTATACTGGCATATGTATGTAATTAATGGGTCAGGTGCTTATACCAAGACCGCAACCCTGATTATAAAAATAATTCTAAGCGTATTCGTAATTTCGCTATCAAACACCTACTGAACTGCATAAAACTTCATTTCTTCCTCTAGCCGACAAATCATCCCATTGCCTTCTATCCCTGTGTTATAGTTCCTCCATTCGATTGTACAGTTCGATTATATCAGTCAACAACTCTGAGAACTCGTAGTTCATAATAAACAGTAATTTAAAATTTAGTAACAATGACTTTTTAAGGAATAAAATTGAAATTTTCACAAATTCGTTATGATTCAAACAGCTCCTTAATAATATATTTCACAAAAAATATGATTGGTCAACGGAAGTTGAATTCCTATTGGCTAATTTTACCAAATCTGAATTTTTTCTGCCCAGAAATACACATAATGTTATCATTAGAACTTTTATAACTATACTATAATTTCGCCTATTATGTTAAATAATGACTTATTATGTTTTAGCATTTATTAATCATGGTAATAGGGTCATCTAGCTGGACTGCTACCGCACGAGATGCTTAAAACATAAAAATTGGCTGAAGCAGATAATTTTATTCTTTCCAATTGCTTAAATGTTTTTTTCATCCGAATACGTTAGTAAAAATATGGTAAAAAATTTTTTGTAGTCAACTGCTTGTTTTGCACTACACAGGGCTGGCAAAATATGTACAAAATTCTTTTTATTTAAACTTGAAATATCATTATGTCAGATGTGGTAGCCAGAAAGGCCGGTGATTTAACACTTTCATCACGCAGCGTCAGAGTATGCTTTCCTGAGTCCGACACTCATTCATTCCACACTGTTATGGTTCTTCTTACTCCATTTTGTTCTATGGAGATGTTAGTAGGACATGCATTACCTCGAGGTAGGTGCGATAACATGAGCCTCGAACTACATAATTAAAAATGAATAGAAACAACTCAAAAAGAACGACATTAAGTGCGTCAACCAAGTCAAATTAATTCCATTTAGTTTGAGAGAAATGATCTGCGACATGTGCCGAACGAAAACCAACGTAATTTTGCATTAACATTTGTCCTTTGCCCTCGAAAAAGTGGACACAATTATTGGTTACCTAGCAATTTTGACTTACCTTTCAGTTAGAACCAACTTAGAGATTGGCCGCGTCACTTTTTAACTCCCTGTCGTTTGCGCGATATTCGCTTCTGTGTAATATTTCTATGCAGTTTTAGCGTGACAAAATACCTTTGAACGTATTTTATAAAACCTAGTCTGCAGGGTCACTATAAAGACTAATTCAACATGTTCATGCAGTGAAGGTACTTCAACCGGTCTATATCAGCGTAGAACAAAATACATGAAAAGGTATCTATTTTATAGCTAATATTTTTCTTTATTCTACTGCTAATTTTATTGAATTTTCATACTTTAAAACTAGTCAAGTTTATCTCACACCGCATTATGAAAGATTTAATCAGCGCACAATATCATCAGTACAAATTCATATATTTGTCTTGAAATCCTGAAGCATATGCTCAAAATCAGTCACAGCCCATGTTTACTTTTTTTTAAAGTATCGACTAAGTAGTATGCAGCAGACGTGCGAATTAACGCTGGTGAAAGATAGTATTTGTGTCGGAATTTATACAATTAATTATTTTATGATTATCTGAAAAGTTATGACAGTCTTATAACAGCATAAACGGTCAAATCCACAAAACGGTGAGAAAATTATGATCAGTCTACGCTCATATAATGCAGAATAGTTTTTAGACCTACAGCGACTGGTTAGCAACGCGATTTGGTTCGCTGCCGTATTGCTTTAACCGAATCTCGACTAAAAAGGGCTTTTTATGATTAGTGTTATTAGAATGAGAATTATTTAATGACACTACGACCAAGCGTATGTTAAATGGTATCGGGGTAGTAGATTGATGTTGTGAGAACCAAATTATTTTGTTATTGTTGATAAATGGCAAACTATATGCACGTTTTCGAAGTGTAGTACCTTGTCACATTGTCTCCCTGCGTCGTAGTGCTTTTTATAAACTATTGTATTTGCAACGGTTTTTATCCACTATAAGAAAATGGTATTTCCTTTGTTTTACCGGGTATTCAGTTTACAGTATTATAAATGTGTATAATTAGCCAAAATATATCATTACTTGTGAAATTGGTAATTACTCGCATTATTAATAACCTGGTAAACTCTCAAGACAACTTAAATGGTGCACTTGTTGTGAGTTATTTTAAAAGCAATAATGAATTTTTTGGAGCTGGGCAGCACGTACATGATTACCTTAACAATTTTATTAATCGGTCAACGCATTTGGATTAAGACATGAAGCCGGTCCTATCATATCTTCTGGGGTTAACGTTCTGGCCCTGTAGTAGTAGGGCTGACTGTGCCATAACCTACGGTACTAACGAGATTTCAACCTGTGTTTGGTCATAATCCTTAAATAAGTTATTAGTAAAGTCTAATGCAAAAGAAACTCCGAGCAATAACATTTCAACTAAGGGGACAATGTATTCCCTATGCAGAAAAAATATCTACATTTAATTTTGTTCTCATCTTGTGAAACATTGGCTTAGACACAAAGAAGTTTTCTTTTTAACCTTCCTTGTACATCTTTCTACACTTATCTTCACACCGTGAGTCATTTTAAATGTTTATTGGTATGCCGTTTCCAAGATTGTTTTCATAAATAGTTAACTATCGATGATATTCTGCTCATTGATTTTATAAGAATATTAAACCACATTTTTACGAACTTAATAGCAATTTAGTGGTTTAAAAGAAAGAATATGGCGTGATACTGGACATTACATATTTACCTAATCCATTATTTAACTAACACGCGTTTACTACCAATTCATCTACTAAGGGGAAGATTCGGTTCTCATATCCCAGTACCTCATTAGTATTTATTTCATATGAACAGCTGGAGACTGATGAAGATACAAAAAAGGGAACTAAACATTCGCCCTTGGAAAGTGGAACCGAGGGCAAGTGCGTATTTGTCAAAGTATGGATCAGGTGATTTAGTGGTTTAACTCCCGACGGCGAGTGGCGTTTCACGTCATTTGATACAAATTACTAATTCTTTCGTGTGTGTGTGTGTGTGTGTGTGTGTGTTTCAGAAAATCTTTTTGTTAAGCTTTATTCCATTTTTAAACGAATTTATAGGTTTAGATTAAGCAATTGGTTCCACACGATAATTGTTCATATTGAATGGAGTATTACGGTATCGCAATAATGCTATTTATTTAAATAAAAATAAACGAATAATAGTGATATTAAAAATATTTTTTGCGTTAAATAGCGACGCAATGTGAAGATATATTAAAATGATAGGATGAATAACAAGAATTATTTTTGTTAAGTAAAATTAAAATTGAAACAGAAATTATTTTAATTTAATAGGCCTCGCACTGCACCAAAATTTAGGGAATTTATGCCTTTTTCGTTTAAATTAATCAGGTTAGGGCATTAATAAATGCAATGTTAGTTTATGCGTTTATTATCCAACAAAACTGTTTTTGGAAATAAAGAACTTGTTATTTATAGCAATATTAGTTCAATAATAGGTATTATAACTAATATTATCTAAATAATAAATTCAATGTTCGCCTCGCATGAAGAAATATATGATAATTTCACAAAGCTAGATTTCCTTTGTATATTTGCGACATATTTTTGGAAAGTATTATATATATAATTCATGTTAGTTTTGGTGGAAGCACATTTAATGTAAATTTATAATGATGTAACATTTATTTACATTATCGATGTCATAGTATAAATAAATTTACTTTAAAGATGATATTATTAGAAACATAGATGAGCCAAATATCAGTTCAATTTTATGAATACGGAATCTTTTTGCATATTTAATAATATGTTGATTCATATTTGTGATAGGAAACTGGTTTTTTTAAAATTCATATATTACCATTGTTTGAATCGTGCACGTTTTGCACCAATATGATATATTTTTAGGAATACCCTGTTTAATAGTGTTTTCAATCCTGAAATCTTAAGCTAACTTTCATCGAAATGATTAAAATATACATATAAAATAAAATATGAATTATGTTCGCGACTGCGTTTTCAACTCACATTTCAAAAATATTTTTCTGACGTGCAATTTAGCATGAATAATTACATCGTCAGAAAAGTTAATGGCAATTAGGCAATCATTAATTTGACTTGAAATTATCTGTAAATATTTTTTTCAAGCATACGATTTTATACAATCAGTTGCACGATAGAGCTATACAACGTCCAATCGTTAAATACCATTTATGTGAGACAACTAAGGGGTGAGATCCGCATCACTGTTTCTTTCTTATCTTATATAGGTATTGCGGTTTGATCCTCGTTAATTAATTTGTTGTTGTGCTTTATTGGTGTGATGGGCGGTTAACTTAAAACGCGCCCGTATATGTGACAGACGGTTGCTTAGATATGTTGAGCGACAAGCTAAGTAACATGCGATTTGTGTTTATCTCAACTCTGCCCACTTAATTTGTTGAAAAAGTTCTGGCATCTATCATTAAATCAATTGTCTCCTATTCCTTTTCGGTGAGTGGTTTTTATGCCTAAGATGGTGTAGAACACTTGCTTTCAGATTATTGGTCACGTGACTTGAAATATTATTATTTAGACAGATTCTACAATCTATCTTCTTCGAAATTGCCATTCAAAATTATCAAACACTTCATTACGCATTTTTCTTGTGCTAGTCAAATGATGACACTCGTAGCTGTGTAAAATTTTGAATCATTTACATTTCCAGGTGCACAGATTTTGTTTGGCCTTGATTCATGGGTTCTCGCTTGTACCTTCATTACAAAGACGCCCATCAGTCATTTGTCTGGAAATGACGTTGGAAACAGATTTTCCAAATTTTTTTCTAATTTTCGTGACTTCATTTCCAGTTCCATTTTCAGGGTTAACAAAATTCTCACAGTAAAAAGCAACTTGTGGCAAACTTGGCATTCTCATTCGAGACAGATCTATTGAAATTTATTTTACTTCCTAAAGTATTTTTTTATTGTCTGCCCTAATATCCGGTCTTAATACCAAGCTTATACCCACATGATAGATGAAATATCCACATCATCCACACACAAAATAACATAAACATACATAAGTGTACTCAAATCTGAAGTGAAATTTATAGAATAAATATAAGCAAAACATATTGATTGATTAAACGAACATTGGTTGCGCGGGTGATGATAAAAATTATTATAACTGCGTTGCGGATCTTGATATAAACACCTGACCCATTAATTACTTACTATATGTCAGTATAAACTAAGAATTGTAGTAGTGTAGAAAAGGCAATTCATCCAGTAGACCGGTTTCGTCCTTATTGGGAACTCATCAAGTACTGCCCAGAATTTGCCGCGGACAGGATACGAACCTGGGCACGTCTGCTTCGGAATCTGGTGCTCTAACCACTGAGCTATCCTGCCGCACACTACACTACACACAATTTTCAGTTATATACTAACTAATGTAACTTGGTTAGTCAATTTTTCCTTTAGGTGGAGCTCATATGGCATCCATTTAGACCCAAAGTTCCAACTAATCATGCCCAATCTGTCATTACAGAACAGACACCACATTACATGGGGAAGTGGTATTGAAATGAACATTTATATAATTAAACGAACATTGGTTGCGCGGGTGGTGATAACAATTATTATAATCAAGGTTGCGGTCTTGATATAAACACCTGACCCATTAATTACTTACATATGTCAGTATAAACTAAGAATTGTATAGTGTAGAAAAGGCAATTCATCCAGTAGACCGGTTCCGTCCTTATTGGGAACTCATCAAGTACTGGCCAGAATTTGCCGCGGACAGGATACGAACCTGGGCACGTCTGCTTCGGAATCTGGTGCTCTAACCACTGAGCTATCTTGCCGCACACTACACTACACACAATTTTCAGTTATATACTAACTAATGTAACTTGGTTAGTCAATTTTTCCTTTAGGTGGAGCTCATATGGCATCCATTTAGACCCAAAGTTCCAACTAACCATGCCCAATCTGTCATTACTGAACAGACACCACATTACATGGGGAA
>JAQBSW010002354.1:0-87500 GCA_029291075.1 Eudiplozoon nipponicum
CCCATTTTCTTTTCGAGTGTGTTTTATGTCAAGGAAAGAAAATCTATGATCTTTCTCCACCTCGAAAGTGAATTTGATATCTGGATCGGCTTCATTGGCTTGTTTGAGGATTTCGGATGGGTCTGCTGCTTCTGGGATGAACAACAAGATATCATCTACATACCTTTTGTAGAGTGCGCACTGGCCAATTATACCTTTTAGGCTCGTTTTTTCCAGGTGATACATGTATACATCTGCCAGGAGGGGTGCGATGCAACTTCCCATAGCTACACCATTGATCTGGCGGTAGTATATCCCTTCGAATGTAAATTGCACGTTTTTAGTACATGCTAATATGAGGTCTTTGATGTCATTGGTGTCTATAGGGAAGTCAAAAAACTCATTTTTGATGAGGTCACACAAGATCTCCGTTGTCTTATCCAGTGGTATGTTTGTAAATAAGGATGAGACGTCAAGCGGGACCATTTTATTCTGTAGGATGTTCTTCCCCTTCAATTCATTTGCTAGTTCGAAGGAGTCCTTGATAGTGTTAGCGTTTATGATGCTCCGTATTGGTTCAAGTAGTTTGCAGAGAAACTTGGCTGGTTTATGTTGTGGAGCGTTGATCATTGACATAATGGGCCGCATCGAGGGAGCTCCTGAGGCTGTCACGGCTTTATGAGTTTTTGGTTTGCCGTACAATCTTGCGGTGTTTGTACCGACTGGTTTTGCTTTTTGGATGTCTTCTGTGAGTTTTGATCTAATCTCGGAGTCAGCCATCGATGATCATGTATGTGCGGTAGCACATATATCGGACGTACGAAGAAGCAATTGATAAGCAGAATCCAGCAACATTTGCCACAGAAATTGATTAACAAAGGCTTGGCACCGTCAGGAAAATCAGCTATTTCCGATCATATATTGGCAACGGGGCACCCTGTCAATTCGACCAATTTCACAATTCTACATAAAGCAAAATCAGAAAAATTATTATTTATCTACGAAGCCCTTTACATAAAACAACAAGCACCTGGCCTTAATATTCAAAAGTTTCATCAACATGATATTCTAATCGACTGGCCAAGAATAACACAAATTCAAAAACAATCTAATAGTATCCAGTCAAAAACAAACAGGCCCTCGACTAGAATCAACAAACATACAATCGGATTGGCAACAAACTGAAGTGGAAATAACAGAGGCGCATACGGGGACAGATGGTTAATTCTCAAGCCATCAAAATAATAATGACCAGATCTCAGACATCACTTTGCAATACTGCAAGAATGACCTTTACATGCAAACACGCATACACACTTACCAACTAGCCAAAACAAGAAACAGAAGTAAAAACGAGTCAGATTTGTTACCACTAGCATTATCAATTGAAAACCCAAAATGTGTAAATATGTATGATTGTATAAGAGATGATTAGTATTCACGAAATAAATGGCCTTTATCCACTTTGTTATTAATGTGTTCTTTATTCCTAATTATAAATATACGTGTAAATAAAAAGCATGGACATTTTAATATATATATATATATATATATATATATATATATATATATATCCGTCGTAAAGGCCATCCCCTCCTCAACGTGGTACGACGGTGTCAACCATGTCTCGATGGCCGATCGTACATGGGCTAACGGGGCTATGGCGGTGGTGTCACCAGGGCGTGGTGGATTTCCGACCGGCAATCGGATCTCCTATAAAATACCACATGAGCCCGACGACGGCACCATGACTCGGCGTGTGTTCCCCGCCACAAAAGGGTTCAACAGCCACAGGATTACATGGACTCCTGGACAGTACCCCGTACTTCCGAATGGCGAATGAGCTCTCAACAGCCACCGGCAACCATGCAACTTACTGCTGCCTTGCAGACTGCGCTTAGATGTGCAAAGGCTAGAGGTGCGTCCTCGATCAAAAAGCCGAGTGGTGAGGGGACACCACTTGTACCAAATTCCAAAGAAACTCCATGAAATGTCACAAATACCGTTCATGCTACGGCGTCCCCAGCAAGCGACGCGCTCTGTATCTGCGCGAAAACACCTATTTATTTCGGGTTTTGGAATGTTCGATGTACCGAAATGGCTGCCAACCGCCCGGCATGGAGAGGTATAATCTGGTATTTCTATTGAGCTGGCTTATCCTCCAAAAAGGAGTCACAGTAGAAGTATATATATATATATATATATATATATATATATATATATATATATATATATATATATATATATATATATATATGTATATATATAGATATATATATAAATGCATAAAGGCTTAAAGTGATTTTAACTGTATGTAGGTAAATGGCATACTTACATTATTACGTGAAATAATAGCTATGAAATTGGTGTGTTAAATCTATCTAGATGCATGAATGCATGTGCAATAAAGAGAATTTTAAGAAGTTTTCCTAGAATGTCCTTTCTCACTTTTAATGACATTGCCGTCTATTATTCTTTCATTTACAGTAATGATACAATGTTGTTAGTTTGCCTTTATGTTATTAATTTCATTAATTTTGGTTTTTGTTTTCCACTCATCTTATATCTCTATTTCAAAATAAGATAAATTTGCAATACTTACAACACGGAACACAGCACGAAATGCAAACAATATCACGCATTCTGTACGCCACTGGCGTTGTGTTAAGCGTTGTATCACATGTGTTGTCGCTTGACTTTAAAGTAGCACCAGAAGATAATTTGCAGAAAACGAAATAGTGACAAAAACTGTTAATAAACAGAGCCGATGGTATGTTTATCGTTATTGTGTATTAGATTATATGATATATGTTGCACACCTAGTAGCAAATTTGTTCAAATAGAACCAGAAGAATAAACCAAGATCAGCATGAATGGAAAGTATAAACTCATGTGCTCATAAGTTTCGTGCATACTGGCGACTCGTCAGTATAGGTGGATATTACGCCCCACACACACTATAGATTTGAGTGAGGAATGTGGGAAAAATTGGATGGTACAATCTTCTATACGAATGTGCATAGCATGGCAGCCATGTGATTTCTTCCCACATCTTTTATTATTATCTATATATTGATTTATATATATATATATATATATATATATATATATATATATATAATTTATACTTGTATACACTATATATTATGCACATCATATAAGCAACCCTGTTAGTCCTTCAATGGACAAAATATATCATTCAAATACAGATTTGTTAGTATTTAAATCTATTTATATGCCTACCGTGTATAAACAATTATATATATATATATATATATATATATATATATATATATATATATATATATATTATATATATAATATATATATATATATATATATATATATATATATATATATATATATATATATATATATATATATAATATATATATATATATATGAGCAAGAAACCTAATTCATGGAATAAGATATATATGCATTAATAGTCTTTCTTTGAATAGGGTATATATACTTCTCTATATATTCTTATTCAGAAGAAAATGAGAAAAATATGATTCTTGTATCTGATTAAATTTCTTTTTCTTTTTACACATGAGAAGAATTGTGAATTTTATTACCAATTTTGCTGAATTTAGGTTTTCATGAAAACTACCTACTGATGAAACTAAAGTAGCATAACGTTTGTAATGAAAACTTCTAAATACTTTATATTGTGTGGAATAATCTTGTTTTTCATAATAAAGTTTTACAAATATATAAAGTATTTTTCAACATATATTACTGATACAAGAAAGTACAATTCTCCCGTTGCAAACCGTATTGGCACACCGTGGTTTCAAAAACTTGACAAGTGTACAAGGAGTTGCCATATTTACAATAAGGACGGTTTAAAAAATAACCCCCCAATCTTTATTAACATCAAGCAATGTGAATTATACAAGGATTAGTTGCGCGGGCACTGAGAAAAATTATTTTAAAACAAGGTTTCGATTTTTATATAAATGCCCTTCCCATTATATATATGTATAATTCTCAGTATAAACCAAGTGCTTTGTAATGTAGAATAGTTCATTTAGGAAGCAGTGTTGTTTGATGGTTACAATTCACAGATTCAGAAGCAGAATTTCCTAGGTTCGAGCCCTGTCCGAGGCAAATTATGGACAGTTTGTGATGAGCTTCTAATAAGGGCGAAACCGATCAGCTGGATAAATGGCATTTACTACATTATACTGATAAATGTATGTATATAATTTGACTGGTTTTTACATTAAGGTCGCAACCTTGATTTTAAAAATATATTAAAGATAAATTTGTTCAAGGAACGTTGATGGTCGCATTGTATTTTAACATCCTATTAATTATTTTGGAATTCGAGCCTTAATAAAATCATAGTACCCTCTCCATGTGCAGGTTTACATTCTTCTATGTTTACATTTTTTAAATAATTTATTACCTTTTATTTTATTTGCAAAGAGATGTTCATTTGTAGATACTTGGAAAGAAAATTAGAAACAAACGGTTCTTGTATGTAATGAAATTTGTTTTTATTTTTGCACATGTTAATGGTACTATGAATCCTATTAATTCCTAATGAATATCATTATTTTATTCATAGAAGTATAATTGTCAATGCTGGAGTACTTCCCGTGCCGTATTTTTTCTTACTATAAAACAACAGAGAATATATATATATATATATTTATATATATATATATATATATATATATATATATAAAATTAATAAAACTTTTATTGTTTCTTCTACTTGTAAATAACGTTATCTTATAAGTGCTATCCTTAATAAGAGTTAGTAAAATCTTATATATGAATATGAAACAACCAATAGAAATTTATATAAGCTGACCAATATCGTTTCTGTGATCTTTTAAACTGGTCATTATTTAAGTTAGCTAAATCAAATATGGATTTAAAAGATAGTCAACATAATGCAAATAAAAATATACTTTAGAATATATTTAGCATTACTTTTACTTTAAAGCTCATTATCCACTTTCATCTTCAAAACCATTTGCTATATATTATTCGTTTATTCCTAAAACTAAAACATTATTTTCATAAACCGTTGCTTAAAGTAATGTTCATGTGTCAAGTGTTACGTCTTAATTAACAATCTTTAAATTTGCGAAATATATCTCACCGTGGCAATAACTTGTACCAATAATTTATCAAAATTTAAGCCTATTCGCTAATATAACACTATAAAACCACAATGGCATCAATATGTAAATTGAGATATGTACAAAGTACACATATTGAGAATTCTATTTTTTCTAACTGTAATAATTATGAAGGCCAAATATCTAAGGAAATTTACTTTATAATATAAACAGAAAAGGAAACGCAGGCATTTTATAAATTTCGTTAAAGGTATACCTGAATATAAAAATCAAAATAGTTTTGAATGGTAAAGACATCAAGTTGTTTCATTTTTTCAATTAAATGTTAATTGTACGAACTAAAAATACCTGTTTCAAACGATTTTAAAATTTTTAAATCTTCAGAAAAATATATTTCAAAGAGAAAAATATTGTCTCTGCAAGCTTTCTTAAACATAAGAAGCTAAAATTACACAGACTTAGACATTTCAAATAAAAATTTAGAAATCTTATACTAGTAATACAAAATATATTTCTCCGCGGAGAAAAAATACCTTGTAGATTTAGTGTGGATAACTAGTTTTTCTTACAGTAAAGAATAGCCTTGTGTTGTTCAGTGGAAATTAATTTAAGAATAGGCATAACTAAAGGCTTTTGTATCTTTTT
Source organism: Eudiplozoon nipponicum (assembly GCA_029291075.1). Taxonomy (NCBI): domain Eukaryota; kingdom Metazoa; phylum Platyhelminthes; class Monogenea; order Mazocraeidea; family Diplozoidae; genus Eudiplozoon; species Eudiplozoon nipponicum. The sequence continues at coordinate 5,727 of JAQBSW010002354.1, forward strand.
TAAGATTCTAATAATATGTGTTCTAATACACCAAAGCCTTCTATAAGTTATTAGCTTTATCATCACCCAAAATTAAATTAATTTGAAACAATCGTAATTCCTTGTTAAATTAGTTAAATAACTACCCCTTAAATAAGGACCATAATGAATATTATATATATATATATATATATATATATATATATATAGTTATTAGATTTTACCGATGCGTACATGACACATGCGTTTTATTCTTAATTGTCAGTTAGCAAGATCTTGTCAAAAAAATATTAAACAAGCAGAAAAATTGACAAACTGAATGCAAGTATTTTTTTAAATTTGATTGCGGAATGCCAGCTCCATATTTTCCAATGCCGCGTTTTGCGTACGCGGGTACCAGCTTTGCACTAACAGTTTCACAAAGAGCCAATTTATCACGAATTGCATTTCCTTTTTGTCTTCCATGGGGCTGGGTTTGTATTCGTCCCAATGGAAATGCGGTTCTACCACGTCTTTGTTTACTGGTGACATTTCGATGCTTCATTTCTAGCACCATCCTCAGGCATCTGTACAATCTCGTTGCGCAGCGCTATCCATCTTCTTGTGGATTTGATGGCATTTTTCTTGTGCGGGACAATCGATAGCACTCTTAGGTCGGCAAAATCTTGAATTTTGATTGTTTTCAGTTGATGTAATTTTTGGCCTCAATTGATGGGTTCTCACTTGTCCCATCTTTTTTAAGCCAACCATCAGCTGATTGTCTGAAAATGACGTTGGAACAAGATTTGCTATTGTTCTTTTTCCGAATTTTCGAGACCGAATTTCCAGTCTCATCTTCAGGGTTCACACAGTACGAACAGGAATAAAACACAACTTGTGGGAAATGTTCTATTTATATTTTATTTTATTTACTCACCACTGGTTTTAAACATAGAATTTGTCTCAGTAACTAAACTCAATATGTGCATGTCACAGCATATATACATATATATATATATATATATATATATATATATATATATATATATATATATATATATATATTTATGATGTCCATTCCTTTTTAATTTACCACAGTATTCTTATAAATAGGAAAACACAAATAACAAAGTGGATAAAGGCCATTTATTTCGTGAATACTAATCCTCTCTTATACAATCATACATATTTATACATTTTGGGTTTTCAATTGATTATGCTAGTGGTAACAAATCTGACTCGTTTTTACTGCTGTTTCTTGTTTTGACTAGTTGGTGAGTGTGTATGCGTTTGTGTTTGTGTGTATGCGTGTTTGCATGTAAAGGTCATTCTCGCAGTATTGCGAAGTGATGTCTGATATCTTGTCATTATTGTTTTGATAGCTTGAGAATTAACCATTTGTGCGCATTGTTCACTGTTACATATACAAGTGCTATTTTTCCCAGTATAGTTGATCGTTTCACCTCGTTGCGCAAAGTTTTCACGTGGTAACAACGCCAGTGTTGATTGCAGTGTTAAACGCTCACATTGTTTGGAGACTTCTGTCATCGTATGCGCCTCTGTTATTTCCACTTCAGTTTGTTGCCAATCCGATTGTACGTTTGTTGATTCTAGTCGAGGGCCTGTTTGTTCTCGGCTGGATACTAGTAGATTGTTGTTGAATTTTGTTATTCTTGGCCAGTCGATAAGGATATCATGTTGATGAAACTTTTGAATATTAAGGTCAGGTGCTTGTTGTTTTATGTAAAGTGCTTCGTAGATAAATAATAATTTTTCTGATTTTGCTTTATGTAGAATTGTGAAATTGGTCGAATTGACAGGTGCCCCGTTGCCAATATATGATCGGAAATAGCTGATTTTCCTGACGGTGGCAAGCCTTTGTTAATCAATTTCTGTGGCAAATGTTGCTGGATTCTGCTTATCAATTGCTTCTTCGTACGTCCGATATATGTGCTACCGCACATACATGAGAATTTGTAGACTATGAATGATTTGGAGAGAATTGGCAATTGATTTTTGGAATCCAACCTCATGATTCTCTGTGTACTAAATGTCATATTAACTTAAACACTGGGAAAGTTGTCCTTAGTTATTCTATTCCAAATAACCAAAAACCGACGAATAAACTTATAAGTCGCTTATTGCTCAACGGTATCGAGAACAACCAATCAAAACTGCAAGATGCTGAGAGCATCATTCAATCTCTGAGTTGTCAAATTGCAAGACTGAACGACGGCGAATACACCGCTTTCACAAAGAAGATAGAAACACTGATGAAAATAACAGCGGACAAAGAAACCAAGGACCTCACGAGAGACCTGGACAAATTTCCTACGCAATCAAAATTTCCTACGAACCCAAACGCTTTTATTCACAATTATTCAAAAGTGATCTTGTCAAAACACCAGAAAGAATTACTCTCCTTAGGAGCAAAATTCTGCGTAGTCAAGAAAAACCTAAGTGAACGTGACATTATTGACATTCAGGCTGGAACGGAAAATTTCTACAATGACTTAACGAAAGACACCGCCCCACATGCATTCAATGGACAAGGACTGAAAGCTGAGATAGTAAGCGCACTAGAACAATACAAGAAGGAATTCAAAGGCAGCCAAATCATCACAAAACAGCACATAGACGAACTCAGAAAACTCCAATCAGACAAATCCATACGACTTGCCACACCCGACAAAGGATCAGGAATTGTTATACTTGAAGCCGACGCTTACAGGAAGGCCATGAACGATATAATAAATGACCAATCTAAATTTAAGCATGACATCAAACAGAAAGATGATTCAACGAACATCGAATCAAAAATTAATGCAATTCTGAAAAAGATGGAAAAACATATTCTACCATCGATGGCTCACTCCAAGATTAGATCAAAACTCACAGAAGACATCCAAAAAGCAAAACCAGTCGGAACAAACACCGCAAGATTGTACGGCAAACCAAAAACTCATAAAGCCATGACAGCCTCAGGAGCTCCTTCGATGCGGCCCAATAACGTCAATGATCAACGCTCCACAACATAAACCAGCCAAATTTCTCTGCAAACTACTTGAACCAATACGGAGCATCATAAACGCCAACACTACCAAGGACTCCTTCGAACTAGCAAATGAATTGAAGGGGAAGAACATCCTACAGAATAAAATGATCTCGCTTGACGTCGCATCCTTATTTACAAACATACCACTGGATAAGACAACGGAGATCTTGTGTGACCTCATCAAAAATGAGTTTTTTGACTTCCCTATAGACACCAATGACATCAAAGACCTCATATTAGCATGTACTAAAAACGTGCAATTTACATTCGAAGGGATATACTACCGTCAGATCAATGGTGTAGCTATGGGAAGTTGCATCGCACCCCTCCTGGCAGATGTATACATGTATCACCTGGAAAAAACGAGCCTAAAAGGTATAATTGACCAGTGCGCACTCTACAAAAGGTATGTAGATGATATCTTGTTGTTCATCTCAGAAGCAGCAGACCCTTCCGAAATCCTCAAACAAGCAAATGGAGTCGATCCAGACATCAAATTCACTCTCGAGGTAGAGAAAGACGACAGTTTTCCCTTCCTTGACATCAAACTCACTCGAGAAGCAAACGGAGATTTGACACTGGCCATACATAGAAAATCCACTTTCACCGGACAATACATTCACTACAACAGTAGTGTGCCAAAATCCCACAAAAGAAACTTAGTAAACAACCTAGCAAACAGAATCAGGAAGATCTGCTCTGAACACAAGATTGAGGAAGAACTGGGCTACCTCAGGAAAATTTTGCTAATGAACAACTACCCAGAGTGGTTCATTGATGTCAACATCAGACCACGGCAGATTCGTACTAGAAAGGATATCGTCAAGCAGGTTTTCCTAAACTTACCATTTAGAGGCGACGTGCCAGCCTCAATAATTGCACGGCGGCTGAATAGAATAACTAAGGAGAACTTTCCCAGTGTTAAAGTTAATATCACATTTAGTATACAGAGAATCAAGAGGTTGGATGCCAAAGATCAATTGCCAATTCTCTCCAAATCATTCATAGTCTACAAATTCTCATGTATGTGCGGTAGCACATATATCGGACGTACGAAGAAGCAATTGATAAGCAGAATCCAGCAACATTTGCCACAGAAATTGATTAACAAAGGCTTGCCACCGTCAGGAAAATCAGCTATTTCCGATCATATATTGGCAACGGGGCACCCTGTCAATTCGACCAATTTCACAATTCTACATAAAGCAAAATCAGAAAAATTATTATTTATCTACGAAGCACTTTACATAAAACAACAAGCACCTGACCTTAACATTCAAAAGTTTCATCAATATGATATCCTTATCGACTGGCCAAGAATAACAAAATTCAACAACAATCTACTAGTATCCAGCCGAGAACAAACAGGCCCTCGACTAGAATCAACAAACGTACAATCGGATTGGCAACAAACTGAAGTGGAAATAACAGAGGCGCATACGATGACAGAAGTCTCCAAACAATGTAAGCATTTAACACTGCAATCAACACTGGCGTTGTTACCACGTGAAAACTTTGCGCAACGAGGTGAAACGATCAACTATACTGGGAAAAATAGCACTTGTATATGTAACAGTGAACAATGCGCACAAATGGTTAATTCTCAAGCTATCAAAACAATAATGACAGGATATCAGACATCACTTCGCAATACTGCGAGAATGACCTTTACATGCAAACACGCATACACACAAACACAAACGCATACACACTCACCAACTAGTCAAAACAAGAAACAGCAGTAAAAACGAGTCAGATTTGTTACCACTAGCATAATCAAATGAAAACCCAAAATGTATAAATATGTATGATTGTATAAGAGAGGATTAGTATTCACGAAATAAATGGCCTTTATCCACTTTGTTATTTGTGTTTTCCTAATTATAAGATATATATATATATATATATATATATATATATATATATATATATATATATATATATATATATATATACTATTTGTAATTAGCAGACCAATACTTACCTCAGTATAATTTAAGCTACTTCGAATTCCCGGAATACATAATCTCATCTCGTGTGCAGAATGTTGTACGGGAGAGAGAAAGTATCGAACCTTTTTGTTATAACTGTACTGTTTCTATGTCACGGTAATCAAAGTTAAGATTTCAAAACTGATAAAACAAAAAGCTTGAATGTCAAATACTTTATTTTATTTTAAGCCGGGAACTCTAATGTATACTCTTGCGTATGAGATATTGCCCACCTAGTAACAAATTAGTTCAAATATGGTGTAGCAAGTTACCTAGATGGAAGGAGAGTGAATATCAGAGAGATGCTTAGGTCAAGAATAAAGAGAGAAAGGAAGAGAGAATATAGAAAAACTAATGGGTTTCAAAACTAATAGTACGCACAATGCGAAGTTAAGGAACTCCTAGAAATAATTGCATAAGAATATATGCTCAAATAACTAAAATAAATCATTATACCTATATGCATATATATGTAAACATAACATCATAACACCCTTATACACAAAATACACAAAATATATATATATATATATATATATATATATATGTAAAAACAATCGCTAACTTAACCATGATATTTACCTAATGTATTATATATTTATCGTTAGTCACCATATATCAATATATAAAATACATATCAATATGTATAAAAACATATATATATGAATATAAGCAACTTAGTGTTAATACAATACCTCTAATCCTATATATATATATATATATATATATATATATATTTATATATATATATATATATATATATATATATTGATTCAATGCCGCGTTTTGCGTACGCGGGTAATAGTTGTACACGGGCAGTTACACAAAGATCTGATTCATCACACTTTCCTATTTTGTTTTGTCTTTGATCGGGTTGAATTCTTCTTTTTTCAACTGAAAATGCGGTTCTATCACATCTTTGTTTACTGGCGACGTTTCGGTGCCTACTTTCCAGCACCATCCTCAGGCAACACAACACAGTACAAACTTCACAATAGCAGATTTAAGCAAATGTGGTAACCTCGTTCCAAAACCATTCTATTTATATATAATTGACTCAACACTATTTTTAATCATAGAATTTGTCTCAGTAACTAAACTCAATATATAACTATTTATAATTAGCAGACCAATCATTACCTCACCTATCTCAAATTCCCGGTATACGTAATCTCATCTCGTATGCAGAATATTGTAAGGGAGAGAGACAGTATCGAACCTTTTGTTATTTGTTATAACTGTATTGCTACTATGCCACGGTAATCAAAATTCAAAAATGATAAAAAACTAAAACCTTGAATGTCATATATTGTATTTTATTTAAAGCCGGGAACTCTAATGTATACAATGGTGTATGAGGTATTGCGCACATAGCAACAAATTAGTTCAAATATGGAGCAGCAAGTTTCGTAGATGGATGGAGAGTGAATGTCATAGCGACGCTTAGGTGAAAGATTAAAGAGAGAATGAGAGAGATAGTATGGACAACTAACGTTTTTCAAAAAACTAATCGTAAGCACAATGTGAAGTTAATCAACTCATAGAAATAATTGCATAAGACTATTTGCTCATATGACTAAAATAATTCATTATATCTATATACATATATATCTAAATATAATATCGTAACACCTTTATATATATATATATATATATATTTAGAGGAAGGACCATTGTTAATTGTTAAACATGAATATTTTCTATTCTTACTATATATTTATTACGTTAGTCACACCTTATATCAATATATAAAATACATGTCAATATGTATAAAAACATATATATGGATATAAGCAACAGTATGAGTCCAACCTCCCTAATCATATATATATATATATATATATATATATATATATATATCATACATTAGTAATAAATATTTATTAGGTTATGCACACCTTATATTAATATATAAAATACATATCAATATGTATAAAAACATATATATAAATATAAGCAACAGTGTGGGTCCAATATCTTTAATCATATATATATATATATACGTTTGCATATTTCTAATAAATTATTATTTTTCTCTTTTCTTGCTGTTTTTTTACCAATTAATCAAATTGTATATTTATTTATTCACACCTTATATAAATATATAAAATACATATAAATATGTATAAAAACATATATATAAATATAAGCAACAGTGTGAGTTAAATGTCTTGTATATATAAATATATATATATATATATATATATATATTTATTATTATTATTTATTTTATTTTATTTTTTTTAAACCTTCTTAAATAAATATTTAATTTTAATGGTAATGTATAAAATGATTTATGCTCGTTTATATATATATATATATATAATAAACCTATTTATCTACCGATAGGCCTATCTATATATCCGTCTATCTATCACATTTTGAATTTCTCTTAAATGGATACATTATAGCTGTTAATAATGAATATCTTCTCTAGGGCTAACGTATTATTCATTTATTAATATATTCCTACTTTACATAAATATATAAAATATAAGCAACAGTCTCTTATCTAATGTCCTATCTACTAACCCTTGCTAAATCTGTATACCCTCTTCTGGAACATTATTATTGAGAAAGATAAGTATATAGGAATTGATATTGGTACAGTTCATTCACAATCAGTTCTCTGTAATCGAGGTTTTTTACTTAGGTTCCCACTTAATTCAGATTCCGCAGCCTCCCGTTTTCTGACCGTAGAAAATGCTTCATTAAATATTGGGCCCAATGATTTTTCTACCGATGTTACATTCATTACACCTTTTCCTGATTTTATTTCAATTGACTCTCTAATTAGTCTAGTTAATCTGTTGCGGTTGCATAACGCGATGCGTTTACATCCTTCCCAGTCTATTTCATGACCCGTTTCCTTCGAATGCCTAGCTAGGTCTGACCTTTGAATGTGTCCATATTTGCAGGCTGTCTTGTGTTCACCTCTACGAACCTTTATAGGTCGCATGGTTTCGCCTATATACCTGAGATTACATTCTTTGCATGGTATCGCATATACTCCTGATGTCTCGAGTGGTTCTACTCTTTCTTTTTGGTTAGGTAGTTTATTGCCTATAGTAAGCGATTGTCTTAAAACTGTTTTAATATTGTATTTAGCTGCTATTATTCTAATTTTCCTGCTCAATTTTGAATCAGGTAATACCATAATTTTGTGCCTATCTGGTTCTGTTTCCTTCTTTACTTTGTTTATTATATTATTATTAAATCTCTGTAACATCTCATCTAATAATCTATCTATTATACTTGACGGATAGCCATTTAGTTCGAATATTTCTTTTAATCTCCTCATTTCCTTTTCTCTATTATCTTTATCCACTATTCTAAGACTCCTTAATATCATGGATTTAAGAATGCCTATTTTCATTCCATACGGGTGATTTGATAAGAAATTAAGAAGAAGTCCTGAATAAGTCTCTTTTCTAAAAATATCTCTTTCCAATCTGGAACCATTCCGTTTTATTTTCACATCCAAAAAGGGTAATTCATCATTATTCTCTTTCTCCAATGTAAACTTTAATTCACCTAATTGGTTGGCTAATTCGAGGAATTTATTTAACTCATTATCACCATGATTCCAAATTATAAACATATCATCTAGGAATCTTACATACAAGTTTGGCTTGAGAGGAGATTTTAACAACAGATTTTTTTCATAATAGTGCATAAAAATATTAGCAACCGGGACTGATAGTGGTTGTCCCATAGGGACACCTTTAACTTGTTTATAAAATTCATTTCTGAACCTAAAGTAGGTGGAGGACATACAAATATTAAAGATTTCCATAATACTACTTAACATCATTTTACTACCTTCTATTATCTCTGGGAACTCTGTTAAACAACGCTTCACACTTTCTAATGCTGCTTGTACCGGGACATTAGTATACATCGATACAACGTCCAGGCTAGCCATTCTATCATTATCATTCAAATTATATCTACTAATAATGTCAATAAAATGATATGTATTCTTTAAAGTATAATCTAAGAAATAAGTATATTTTCTAATTCTGTTGCATAGAAATTTAGACAATCTATACGTTGGTGAGTTTTGTACATTAACGATTAATCTAAGTGGATTCCCCTGTTTATGAATCTTCACTAGACCATAAATTCTCGGAGGGACTGTGTCACGTTGTATTAATGAATTCCCAAGTCCTGGTTCTAATTCCTTCGACTCAATCATTCTATTAATTATAGTCTTAACTTGTCCTTGTAACTTATCAGATGGATCTTTATTTATTTTATTATAAACCTCGAAATTATTTAATTGTTCATACACTTTCAATTCATAATCTGACCGGTTCATAAGTACCGTTGCACCACCTTTATCCGCCTTAAGGCATATTACTTCATTGGATAATAATTCTGCTCTTAAGCGTTTTAGATCATAACTCTGCTTGCATCTCACCTCTTTATGCTCTAACACCGCTTTGGACACATCCAATTCAAACCTAGTCTTATCTTTGTCTGGGAGAAACTGGGCAGTCTTTACTGTTTCTGTAATTATCTCATTCCTAGGTACGTAATCAATAGGGATCGCAGTATTAAGTCCAAGATTAAGAATTTGTTTTTGGTCTTCCTTGAGATCCATTTTAGATAAATTAACTAAACGTTTGGACATGACCCCATCAATTCTCTTATTTCTCAAAGGGCAATTAATTCCCAATTTTGCTAGTTTTTTTTCGTGCCTTTGTCTAATTTTTTTAATTTCATTATCCCTCGTTTTGTCTGTGAAATCTTCAATATGTTTGAAATCCAACATACCTAATCTCGCCAGTAATATGGATCTTATTTTTGTCTTCTCTCTAATCAGTTCAAATTTACGTTTGTTTAGTTTATTAATCGATATTTTTATTAAATGTAAACAAAGCTCATGTTTAAGAGTATTTCCTACTTTATCCAAAACGAATGAAAGTTTAAACCTAAAACATTTCGGTATAACATTAAATTTTAAACATTTATTAAGGAACGAGGTATTTTCCACTTGCCTAACAATCTGCATCTTCTTCCGCTTGTACTGATTCATAAGTGTGACGATTGTTGCATCATATTTGATAGTCAGATAATTTTTGAAATTTTGTTGCGGTGTGTACAAGTTTATTGGTTCAATGCCGCGTTTTGCGTACGCGGGTAATAGTTGTACACGGGCAGTTACACAAAGATCTGATTCATCACACTTTCCGATTTTGTTTTGTCTTTGATCGGGTTGAATTCTTCTTTTTTCAACTGGAAATGCGGTTCTATCACATCTTTGTTTACTGGCGACGTTTCGGTGCCTACTTTCCAGCACCATCCTCAGGCAACACAGTACAAACTTCACAATAGCAGATTTAAGCAAATGTGGTAACCTCGTTCCAAAACCATTCTATTTATATATAATTGACTCAACACTATTTTTAATCATAGAATTTGTCTCAGTAACTAAACTCAATATATAACTATTTATAATTAGCAGACCAATCATTACCTCACCTATCTCAAATTCCGGTATACGTAATCTCATCTCGTATGCAGAATATTGTAAGGGAGAGAGACAGTATCGAACCTTTTGTTATTTGTTATAACTGTATTGCTACTATGTCACGGTAATCAAAATTCAAAATGATAAAAACTAAAACCTTGAATGTCATATATTGTATTTTATTTAAAGCCGGGAACTCTAATGTATACAATGGTGTATGAGGTATTGCGCACATAGCAACAAATTAGTTCAAATATGGAGCAGCAAGTTTCGTAGATGGATGGAGAGTGAATGTCATAGCGACGCTTAGGTGAAAGATTAAAGAGAGAATGAGAGAGATAGTATGGAGAACTAACGTTTTTCAAAAAACTAATCGTAAGCAGTTGAAAAAAGAAGAATTCGACCCGATCAAAGACAAAACAAAATCAGAAAGTGTGATGAATCAGATCTTTGTGTAACTGCCCGTGTACAACTATTACCCGCGTACGCAAAACGCGGCATTGAACCAATAAACTTGTACACACCGCAACAAAATTTCAAAAATTATCTGACTATCAAATATGATGCAACAATCGTCACACTTATGAATCAGTACAAGCGGAAGAAGATGCAGATTGTTAGGCAAGTGGAAAATACCTCGTTCCTTAATAAATGTTTAAAATTTAATGTTATACCGAAATGTTTTAGGTTTAAACTTTCATTCGTTTTGGATAAAGTAGGAAATACTCTTAAACATGAGCTTTGTTTACATTTAATAAAAATATCGATTAATAAACTAAACAAACGTAAATTTGAACTGATTAGAGAGAAGACAAAAATAAGATCCATATTACTGGCGAGATTAGGTATGTTGGATTTCAAACATATTGAAGATTTCACAGACAAAACGAGGGATAATGAAATTAAAAAAATTAGACAAAGGCATGAAAAAAAACTAGCAAAATTGGGAATTAATTGCCCTTTGAGAAATAAGAGAATTGATGGGGTCATGTCCAAACGTTTAGTTAATTTATCTAAAATGGATCTCAAGGAAGACCAAAAACAAATTCTTAATCTTGGACTTAATACTGCGATCCCTATTGATTACGTACCTAGGAATGAGATAATTACAGAAACAGTAAAGATTGCCCAGTTTCTCCCAGACAAAGATAAGACTAGGTTTGAATTGGATGTGTCCAAAGCGGTGTTAGAGCATAAAGAGGTGAGATGCAAGCAGAGTTATGATCTAAAACGCTTAAGAGCAGAATTATTATCCAATGAAGTAATATGCCTTAAGGCGGATAAAGGTGGTGCAACGGTACTTATGAACCGGTCAGATTATGAATTGAAAGTGTATGAACAATTAAATAATTTCGAGGTTTATAATAAAATAAATAAAGATCCATCTGATAAGTTACAAGGACAAGTTAAGACTATAATTAATAGAATGATTGAGTCGAAGGAATTAGAACCAGGACTTGGGAATTCATTAATACAACGTGACACAGTCCCTCCGAGAATTTATGGTCTAGTGAAGATTCATAAACAGGGGAATCCACTTAGATTAATCGTTAATGTACAAAACTCACCAACGTATAGATTGTCTAAATTTCTATGCAACAGAATTAGAAAATATACTTATTTCTTAGATTATACTTTAAAGAATACATATCATTTTATTGACATTATTAGTAGATATAATTTGAATGATAATGATAGAATGGCTAGCCTGGACGTTGTATCGATGTATACTAATGTCCCGGTACAAGCAGCATTAGAAAGTGTGAAGCGTTGTTTAACAGAGTTCCCAGAGATAATAGAAGGTAGTAAAATGATGTTAAGTAGTATTATGGAAATCTTTAATATTTGTATGTCCTCCACCTACTTTAGGTTCAGAAATGAATTTTATAAACAAGTTAAAGGTGTCCCTATGGGACAACCACTATCAGTCCCGGTTGCTAATATTTTTATGCACTATTTTGAAAAAAATCTGTTGTTAAAATCTCCTCTCAAGCCAAACTTGTATGTAAGATTCCTGGATGATATGTTTATAATTTGGAATCATGGTGATAATGAGTTAAATAAATTCCTCGAATTAGCCAACCAATTAGGTGAATTAAAGTTTACATTGGAGAAAGAGAATAATGATGAATTACCCTTTTTGGATGTGAAAATAAAACGGAATGGTTCCAGATTGGAAAGAGATATTTTTAGAAAAGAGACTTATTCAGGACTTCTTCTTAATTTCTTATCAAATCACCCATATGGAATGAAAATAGGCATTCTTAAATCCATGATATTAAGGAGTCTTAGAATAGTGGATAAAGATAATAGAGAAAAGGAAATGAGGAGATTAAAAGAAATATTCGAACTAAATGGCTATCCGTCAAGTATAATAGATAGATTATTAGATGAGATGTTACAGAGATTTAATAATAATATAATAAACAAAGTAAAGAAGGAAACAGAACCAGATAGGCACAAAATTATGGTATTACCTGATTCAAAATTGAGCAGGAAAATTAGAATAATAGCAGCTAAATACAATATTAAAACAGTTTTAAGACAATCGCTTACTATAGGCAATAAACTACCTAACCAAAAAGAAAGAGTAGAACCACTCGAGACATCAGGAGTATATGCGATACCATGCAAAGAATGTAATCTCAGGTATATAGGCGAAACCATGCGACCTATAAAGGTTCGTAGAGGTGAACACAAGACAGCCTGCAAATATGGACACATTCAAAGGTCAGACCTAGCTAGGCATTCGAAGGAAACGGGTCATGAAATAGACTGGGAAGGATGTAAACGCATCGCGTTATGCAACCGCAACAGATTAACTAGACTAATTAGAGAGTCAATTGAAATAAAATCAGGAAAAGGTGTAATGAATGTAACATCGGTAGAAAAATCATTGGGCCCAATATTTAATGAAGCATTTTCTACGGTCAGAAAACGGGAGGCTGCGGAATCTGAATTAAGTGGGAACCTAAGTAAAAAACCTCGATTACAGAGAACTGATTGTGAATGAACTGTACCAATATCAATTCCTATATACTTATCTTTCTCAATAATAATGTTCCAGAAGAGGGTATACAGATTTAGCAAGGGTTAGTAGATAGGACATTAGATAAGAGACTGTTGCTTATATTTTATATATTTATGTAGTGAATATCTTAATAAATGAATAATACGTTAGTCCTAGAGAAGATATTCATGGTTAACAGCTATCAAGTATCCTTTTAAGAGGAACTCAAAATGTGGTAGATAGACGGATATATAGATAGGCCTATCTGTAGATAGATAGGTTTATTCTATATACATATATATATATATATATATATATATATATCGGACATTAATCATTTTATACATTACCATTAAATTATATATTTATTTAAGATGGTAAAATATTGGATAATATATATATATATATATATATATATATATATATATATATATATATATATATAAGACATTTAACTCACACTGTTGCTTATATTTATATATATGTTTTTATACATATTTATATGTATTTTATATATTTATATAAGGTGTGAATAAATAAATATACAATTTGATTAATTGGTCAAAAAAACAGGAAGAAAAGAGAAAAATAATAATTTATTAGAAATATGCAAACGTATATATATATATATATATATATATATATATATATATATATATGTTTTTATACATATTGATATGTATTTTATATATTAATATAAGGTGTGCATAACCTAATAAATATTTATTACTAATGTATATAATATAATGTATATATATATATATATATATATATATATATATATATATATATATATAGGATTAGGGATATTGGACTCACACTGTTGCTTATATTCATATATATGTTTTTATACATATTGACATGTATTTTATATTTAAATACTGTTTGTTGCGAAGAACTAATATATATGCAAGTATGTATTAGGTGTTGCGAACCTAGTAACAAATTAGTTCAGTTGTGACCAGAAGGATAAACCAAAGGCAGCATGAACGGAAAGTATAATCTCATGTACATTCGTTTCGTGCTTACTGGCGACTCATCAGTAGGAGCCGGTATTACGCCCTTTAACCACTATATATTTAGTCGAAGAATGTTGAATAGGAGATTGTACCGTCCTATTATTCCACATTCTTCGACCAAATATATAGTGGTTAAAGGGCGTAATACCGGCTCCTACTGATGAGTCGCCAGTAAGCACGAAACGAATGTGCATGAGATTATACTTTCCGTTCATGCTGCCTTTGGTTTATCCTTCTGGTCACAACTCAACTAATTTGTTACTAGGTTCGCAACACCTAATACATACTTGCATATATATTAGTTCTTCGCAACAAACAGTATTTAAATATAAAATACATGTCAATATGTATAAAAACATATATATAAATATAAGCAACAGTGTGAGATGGTAAAAATATTGGAATTATATATATGTATATATATATATATATATATATATATTATATATATATATATATATATATATGATTAGGTATATTGGACTCACACTGTTGCTTATATATATATATATATATATATATATATCTATATATTTTTATACATATTGACATGTATTTTATATATTGATATAAGGTGTGACTAACGTAATAAATAAATAATAATAATAAAAATATTCATGTTTAACAATTAACAATGGTCCTTCTTCAAATATATATATATATATATTGATAGTTTCTAATTTCACCATTTTTAAAAATGTAAGAACAAAACAACGTACTCCATGGAATAACATTTATTAATAAATCTTATTTCTACCAGTATCAACAGCCATTGTTCTGGATTCGTTAGTATATTCGTTCATCCAATCTCACTGTACATGTGTTGTAACCAATCTCCTCTTCGTTATTCTAGCCTTTGTTTTGTACAGTGGGATTGAATGAACGATCTCTGAATCCAAAATAACTGTAGGCTCTGACCAAAATAAAATTTATTAATAGTCTAAAATGCACAAAACAAAGGCTAGAATAACGAAAGAGGAGGTGGTTACAACACATGTACAGTGGGATTGAATGAACGAATATACTAACGAATCCAGAATAATGGCTGTAGATACTGGTAGAAATAAATTTATTAATAAATGTTATTCATGGAGTACGTTGTTTTGTTCTTATATAGATATATATATATATATATAAAGGTGTTACGATATTATATTTAGATATATATGTATATAGGTATAATGAATTATTTTAGTCGTATGATCATATATTCTTATGCAATTTTTTCTTAGAGTTGATTAACTTCGCATTGTGCTTGCGATTAGTTTTTGAAAACCGTTAGTTGTCCATACATACAACATCACGAACTAGATAGCTACCCCGTAAAAATACCCCTACACTATAAATTTAGAAATAAAAATGCCCCTAAGAAGAACCTATGCAAATGTACATTACTACATCACATTAAATTTGTATATGGATCTCGCATTGTGTCGTTTGGTGTATCAGTTATCAGTCCATGCTTTGCCAAACAAATGAGGCCCAGGGAATACACAAACTGGACACAGTAAAACTCTGAGTTTTGACAAGATACGTGTTCCGATTATCCGATCGTTGGCGGTCTTTAATGCACATCTGTGCTACGTGTGACTGGAAATTGGGTTTTAATAACAATATTGTCTTACCGATATCAAACACAAACGCGCCCCACGAGAGTGGATCGGTAGTTATCATTAACTAAGCGGTTTGATGAATGATAGAAGTAATACGCTTCGGCCTTAGTTCCTCTGTAAATATTTTTCTGTAGCTCTGACGATATTATATTATATATTTATTATATTTATATTATATTATATTATTATATTTAGATATATATGTATATAGGTATAATGAATTATTTTAGTCGTGTGATCATATATTCTTATGCAATTATTTCTAAGAGTTGATTAACTTCGCATTGTGCTTACGATTAATTTTTGAAAACCGTTAGTTGTCCATATTATCTCTACCTTTCTCTCTTTAATCTTTCACCTAAGCGTCGCTATGACATTCACTCTCCTTCCATCTAAGTAACTTGTTTCTCCATATTTGAACTAATTTTTTACTATGTGCGCATTATGTCATACACCATTGTATACATTAGAGTTCCCGGCTTTAAATAAAATACAGTATATGACAGTCAAGGTTTTGGTTTTATCATTTTTGAATTTTGAATACCATGCCATAGTAGCAATACAGTTATAACAAATAAGAAAAGGTTCGATACTGTCTCTCTCCCCTACAATATTCTGCATACGAGATGAGATTATGTATACCGGGAATTTGAGATAGCTGAGGTAAGGATTGGTCTGCTAATTACAAATAGTTATATATTGAGTTTAGTTACTGAGACAAATTCTATGATTAAAACTAGTGTTGAGTCAAAAAAAAATATATAAATAGAATGGTTTTGGAACGAGGTTACCACATTTGCTTAAATCTGCTATTGTGAGTATTGTACTGTGTATAGTTGCCTGAGGATGGTGCTGGAAAGTAGGCACCGAAACGACGCCTGTAAACAAAGATGTGATAGAACCGCATTTCCATTGGAACGAATAAAAACTCAACCCGATCAAAGACAAAACAAAATTGGAAATTGTGATCAATCGGATCTTTGTGATACTGTCCGTGTAAAGCTATTACCCGCGTGCGCAAAACGCGGCATTGGAATATATGAAGCTGGCACTCCGACAGAATTTAAAAAAATACTTGAGTACCAAATAAATTAGTGTTTTATTATTGCAGTAATACAGTTGGTTCTCGATGGAAAAAAATGTAATTTTATGAAATATCATTGTGTTTTAAATGAATATATGGGAATAGATATTTTACATACAAACGTTGTATTAAATGAAAATATTTTTTTAAATTTGATAAAATTGATTTATAAGTAGTATTTCCACAAAAATGAAATTTTATACTTGCATTTTCGCGTTATTTCTTGGTATGACTGCCACTTTTTCGTTATTACCCATATAAGATTCAAGTACAGATATACACACCTATCTCAAATCCATATATATGTACACATATTTAACCAAAAGTTTCTAACTAGAAGCTTATTTGCAGTCTATCGAGCCTTGCTTATGCAGAAGGCTACTTGCTATTGTTTATTTAGGTTTATTATTTCATGTCAGCGCAATTCTGTAGAAAGATCTTTTCTAGACAAATTATTTATCCTAAATAATAATTCTAGAGCACGGTCAATTTTGACTAACTGTGAATTTTTTCTTTGCAACATTGTGTACAATATACGTATGATAATTCGACTTAGCCTTCTCACATCACCCATCGGAAAAAGATCGCGGACTAATCATAAGCACGGATCTCAACAGCAGCTACCAGGAATGGTACAACATCACGAACTAGATAGCTACCCCGTAAAAATACCCCTACACTATAAATTTAGAAATAAAAATGCCCCTAAGAAGGACCTATGCAAATGTACATTACTACATCACATTAAATTTGTATATGGATCTCGCATTGTGCCATTTTGGTGTATCAGTTATCAGTCCATGCTTTGCCAAACAAATGAGGCCCAGGGAATACACAAACTGGACACAGTAAAACTCGGAGTTTTGCCAAGATACGTGTTCCGATTATCCGATCGTTGGCGGCCTTTAATGCACATCTGTGCTACGTGTGACTGGAAATTGGGTTTTAATAACAATATTGTCTTACCGATATCAAACACAAACGCGCCCCACGAGAGTGGATCGGTAGTTATCATTAACTAAGCGGTTTGATGAATGATAGAAGTAATACGCTTCGGCCTTAGTTCCTCTGTAAATATTTTTCTGTAGCTCTGACCGTCGTTTTTGGGCCATCAAGAAAATTCAAATAGAAAGCCAACACGACAAGTATACATGCAAATTCTGGTGGCACAGAACATTTTACGATGGATCAAACACCACATCTCGGGAATGACGACTGGAGTACGCCAAACTGACGGTAGACGACTTGCAGGTTTTCTGGGTGCTGATCTGTGTATTATGTAGTACTTGAGGTGCGATGACTGACTGGGAAAATGCGAACAGTAAGATGAGAAACAGGGACCTTACAGACGATGCGTTGAGAAAAATCCTCTAGGGGCATACGAAGACGTGTGACATCACCACGAAGCGGGTGAGCCATATCTATTAAGCTAACGCCTGTGTGACGACCATATAGAATGATTCTAGCGCACATATAGCCTTGAATTTGTGATGATTTCATGTTGAACAATTAGCTTGAGCAGAGTAATTCATCCTTGAGAAGTTGACAGACTTCATGAAAATGATCTTGTACAGTAATATTGAACTTAGGCACCAGCAAATCATTTGATTTACAGTAAGTTGAACCAAGCGGGGCCTTTTATCTGCAAAAGTATTGCTGAGCTTGAATGGAATTTGTGTGCGGACAGATGTAGAATTCCCATTCTTAGCAAAAGACGTAGTACCTCCAGTAGAAAATTCAAGTAATGTTTAAAGATTTTGCGTAATTAATCAAATGACAGAAGCGAGATTCTATTAAAGCGAAACAAAATACATCGGAAAAACACATAAAAGGCAAAATGAGTTCAAGAATCGAGTTACCGTTCAACGTCAGGCTAATACTAATCGCAATAAATACTGTCGCGGGCGCTAAATCTAAGAGACCAACAAAATAGCTTCGTGTTCGGGTGCCAGCTTGACAGAATTTCTCTAGATAGAAGGTTGTTAACAGTCTAACAAGCCTTGCCTATGCTGAGGGCTACTTTCAATTTTTACTTTAGTCTACATCATTATGTTTATAGATTCATGTCAGCGCACTGCTGAAATAAAATATTACACTTGACTGAATGTAAATAAAATACAGACTTATTATAGAAAAATTAATTACCTTAGATGAGCATTCTTCGTAATTTAATAAAACGACCACAAATAAATTGTAAGGATACATTGAAATATAATTCTATAAATGTCGATATAAAAATTCCTTAAAAAAGACGTATGCAAATGTGCCTTGACTATTAGAACTCACCGTGGATATAAAGTAAACTTATACGAGATGAATGATTTATATCATATTATCATCACCTTCACAATGAATAATTGCTATAATGAAAATTTTAAATGAATTAACAATACCACATTATAGTAATGCTATAGATAGCGTAGAGTCTGTTTCGCTTAAATAACCGTCAAGCACAATTAATGTAGGCTTACAATAAGTAGCTACATTTTGCAGATTCTTGATGCCTCATGTTCATTGTCATTAGTCGGTTTACCATTATGCATTAACGATGACTAAAGCATTTAGAAACAAATTGTTAAATTCGATTGACCTTAGATTTACTAAAGGATACAATTGGATTGGAGTTTATCTAAAGTTCACAGACTTAGTTTAAATTAAATCTACAGATAACCAATTTCACAGAATCTTTATGTACAGTCACAAATATTTTAAAATGAAATATTAAAGAATTTTCAGTTAAAACCGATCTTCTGTACGCAAAACTAATGTTATACTTATATATTAAATTATTCGATAATTTAACATATTAAACTATTCTTTTATTGCCTATATTACCATATTGAGAAGATTTATTAGAAATACTTTGATTTTATTAATACTTTTACCGGATAAATTGAGCCTCGCGTATTTGTAAAGGAATTCATTGAAGGCTAAAATAAGATGACTTCCTGTTAATACAAAAATGTAAACCTTGTTGCAACTAAACTAATTTTGTTGACGTTTAATATGTCTTCAGGTTTTTATTGATTCCTTTGGCACCTCGGTTGTTTAAATTTGATTTATGCATGTTGATACGTAATTTAAACCTGCTTCCCAATCCATCAATAGCACTCGTATCCTTTTAAAAGAACGGTATTTTTGCTTTATCGCTGGGCGTTTTATGCTAAATAGAAAAATAGTTTTTAAAAATTGTATGCAAGATATATTAGTGAAGAATATTAAAAAATGAGGAACATAATTAAATATTTTATGACCGATTTTTAAAGCTTGTGATATTTTGAATATTCAACTGTAGTTTTCTTAAATACCTAATCAGATCATCCATGCTTTGTATTATGTTATTCTTAGAGGAATAAAACTTTTTTGGAACGATTAAGAAAATTAAATTTAGGTCATCAACAAATTTGTATGTTCGAAAATTAATGACCCTTTTCTGCACATTAGCAAATATGATTTCAAATTGTATCGGCCCAAATATTTTTCCTTACGAAACTCCAGTTGTAACTTTTAGCAATCTAGATCCCATGATATTTACTTGAATAACAATTCTCGTATTATATTGTAACACGCGGCTCCGCGTTACAACCCAACGATGCTCAATTTTGACAAATATAGTGCTCTTTAAGGTCAAATAATCTAAACCTGTTTTTACACAATATTTCTCTTAACTGTGATTTTAGAAACAATCTCTGTTAGTTTCAAGCAGTTTTAATTGAGATTTCTTGAACTGCAATTTTATTTGTAATTAATAGGGTTTTGTTTATAAAATATACACACCCGCGCACGATATGCAGGGAACATGCGGTGGATTATAGTGCCATAGTGGAATTACTCTT
This sequence comes from Eudiplozoon nipponicum, assembly GCA_029291075.1. NCBI lineage: Eukaryota > Metazoa > Platyhelminthes > Monogenea > Mazocraeidea > Diplozoidae > Eudiplozoon > Eudiplozoon nipponicum. Next base: position 26,769 of record JAQBSW010002354.1, read on the forward strand.
CTTCTCTGAATTATTCGCAATTTATACAAATGATTTACTGTTCGTATATAATTCTATGTATCAGAATTTCAGAGTACAATGGATTATTATAATTAAATGTGTTAAAACCATAGCAAACAGTGGATTAATTATTTGTGAAGGTTTTTCACTGAAGTTTTTACACGATTTTAGTCTTTTCATCATCAGTGACAACTTTTCCCAGTGACTTTACTCATATCATCATATATTTTCAATCGGTTACATGTATTCATTACAATTCAGACGTGTGTGCACGGTTTATTACTTGTGTTGACAGTATATCGTTTTGCTGCCGTCTAGAGCACGGACAATTTTGTTTAACTGTGACTTTTGTATAAGACATTCAATTTTGTTAACAGTATTTCGTTCTGTTGCCGTCTAGAGCACGGTCAATTTGGGCTAACTATGAATTTTCCATGTACAATACATTAGTGATCATTCGAATTAGCCTTCTCACATCACCCCTCGGGAAAAGGCCGGGGATTGATCATAAGCACGGATCTCAACAGCGGCTACCATTTCTATGTAGGTGGATAGCTACCCCGCTAAAATACCCGTACAATATAAATAACAGCCAAGTTATCCAAAGTTAATCGGATCAACAGTTAAAGTGTTAATAGCCTTCAAAATATCATCAATGGATACAGAGTCAAAGACTTATGAGATAAAAATAAAGAATATTAGCGCATAATTTTTTTCCTCGTCTAGCGTTATAGCGTACTTCCATATGAAAAGGATGTTTGCAATCGATGGTCGATTTTTCGTAAAACCATTTTGGCATTAATCAAAGTTTTCTAGCAATATATATTCAAAATGATCTCGTATTAATTCTTCAATTATCTTAAAAGTGAAGGGATATTAGAGATTTGTTCATAAAATTTGGCAGTTTTTGGCCTACTCACTTGAAGCATCGGTTTGACCACCATCGATAAATAATAACTGTTATTGTAACGACCTTCACTACTCCGTTTATAAAGCTCAGAGCGCATTAAAAAAAGCTAAAGGCAGTTGAAATATAATATTAATTGTTATAAAAAATAATAATGATGATTTTTAGATTTTAAAAATTCGCAAAGCGAAAACAAAATTACTATAAGCAGTTGAAATATAATATCAATCGAATAAAGTAAAAATTATTTGTGTTGTTTAGATTTTACTTTTAGCATTAGTTTTTCTTATGTGCCACAGTCCGTAAAAATTCGTAATTTCTGATTATCCAGATTACTAGGTAGCTCAATCACAAGGCTTTTGTTCTGTGCGTTACCAATTAAACAACCAAACAATTCCTCCAATAAAACATTAATTGATTGCGCGGGTGGTGGTAACAATTTTTAAAATAAATTTGCGAGCTTGAAGTAAGCACCAATCCTATTGTATTTAACCAGTCGTCGAACGACATAACAAAACTACCACCTGTCGCTACGCACTGACGCATTTCGACATTACATGATCATCATCAGAGTACAACGGAAACTGACTAGCGAGGATCGATCCGCATTGAATATATATGGAAAGAAAAATTAGATATGCGGCTCTCACAACTAACACATTATGTAACGACAATAAAAAGTAATCGTTGCTACATTATTGTATATGGAATATTTTTGCATTCAGAATCTTTTCCAATTACACACATTGATGTCTGTACATGTCTCTATGGTGCCATGAAACTTGGCGACGAATATATACTCACTTCATCAATCTTAACGAGTTTACCCTCATTAACCATGATCAAGTTTGCTCAGGAAGTATCAGGTTAAATATGGAATCGCCTACTGCAACCCAACTTGCATTTAGATGCACCAGCTTTAGAACATGTTCAGTATCGCCATAATTATCTTCACGCTGTATAACCGACTATTAATTGTAAAATTTTGTGTAAATATAACAAATGCATGTTAAGCAACTTATCATTGTTGATGCAATTAACGAGCATGTCCCAGCCCAGTAACAGAACCCCAAAATACCTTCTTGTTGTTAATATATTAGCAGAACAATAACGTGTTGCTTAACAAGATTCAAACACAGACGTAGGAGTACTAATCATACTGCGTAAAGAAGAATTGGTTTAACATGTTTAAAAGAATGTAATAGTTAAACAGATCAAAATTAAATTCACGACATACTGTTTTATAATTTAAATGCATTGCTTAACTTCAGTTGGATGATAACCTGCCAAAAGCGGAGTCACGCAATTTGACCTAACTACAGCAAAATACTGTGCTTCATATCTTCTATACATATACATTGTAATTAATGTGTAGAAACATTCCACTTTACTCTTAAACCATTTTCCATTAGATTTACTGATATGGTGAATGAAAATTATTGGTTGCAATGCACCGACACTCATACTCTTATTCTCACACGGAACGTCTCACTTCGTCAATCGTGATTGCTTCATTTATAATGCTTATTCTTCATTTTATCAGCATTTGTGTATCTTCGTTTTACCGGCTATGTTATCAGCAATATCAATTACGGTCGTCAACACCTATTATCGCTTCCTGTATATCCTAGTACGTTTACTGATCTCATCATTCTGAGCAACATAAATCCACCAATCGCCCCGACATGGACAAAATCGCAGTAAAAACAACAAGGCTGTTGGGAATTTAGGTCTGTCACATGATTGAAAAACGCCCCAGCTTCAAGTAAATGACGTACGAAGTTTCAAATTTTTGATGTGCCAAGAGGGCTGGGAGTTAGTACTGTTGGTGACTCTTATTGGGGCCCGAATTGCGTTCTCCGGCAAATGCTGAGAAAGTTAGTTAGTGTAGCAGTGTTCAGAAATACTTCTAGACATATGAGGCCGGCTCTGGTAGACTGGCTGGTGTTCCTTTTGTTGTGGCGTTGACATCAGCGGCGAGAGACTGTGTGAAGGCTGAGTATTGTTTCGTTGAAGATCTGCGAAAACACCGTGGTAGCTTGCACATGTGAAGTTCCAATTAGTAAATGTTGCTCCGTCTCACTAATTGTGCAGCAACAAGATTGGCGTGACTGAAATTGATTCTGCGTGTGAAACAAGTCCAGAAGTCAGCGTAGCTGAAAAGTCAATATGACAGGAGACAACACGCACACGTATTGCACTGTAGAAATCAAACATGAATACTGACTAGCATGGTTAATGCGCCGTGCTTATATACTTTTGAATTCGAAAGCTCCACGTCAGTGGTTAACGGCAGATTTCGCTTGTTTTAATTGGTGCCGCGTAAATGAAATTTGAATTTCATTTACGCAATATGTCGGCGAATTGTTCTTGAGCCGTTACATCTTGTAAAACGCCCCGGCTTCAATTAAATGCCATACGACGTCACAAAGTCAGTTAGGTGCCAAGGTAACTGAGATTAGCACTGTTGAGCGCCCTTATTAAGGCCAGTATTGCGTTTTCCGGCAAATTTCGTGAAAGTTAGTTAATGTAGCAGTGTCTAGAAATACTCATAGACACTTGAGACCGGCTCTGCTTGACTGGCTGGTGTTTCTTCTGTAGTGGCGTTGACTTCAGCGGCGAGAGACTGTGAAGTCTGAGTATTGTCTCGTTGAATATCTGCAACAACACCGTGGTAACTTTCACACGTGAAGGTCCAATAAGTAGATGTTGCTCCGTCTCATTAGTTGTGCAGTTACAAGATTAGCGTGACTGAAATTGATTCTGCGTGTGAGGCAAGTCCAGAATTCAGCGTAGGTGAAAAGTCAGTATGACAGGAAACCACACGTACACGTAGTGCACAGCAGAAATCAAACGTGATTACTGACTGGCACGTTAAATTCATCGTGCTTATATAGCCTGAAGTCGAAAGCGCACACACCATTGGTTAACGGCAAATTTCGCTTGTTTTAATTGGTGCCACGTAAATTTAATTTGAATTTCATATACACAATATTTCGTCCGAATTGTTCTTGAGCTGTTACAATCTTCTTTAGAACATATATGATTTACCTATTGTTGTTGCTTAATGTATTGTAAACGCCCGAGCTTCAAGAAAATACCGTACGACGTTACAAAATCAGTTTTGGTGCCAGGATGGTTGAGTTAAATCTATTGAGGGCCCTTCACAGGGCCGGTTTTTTGTACTCTGGCAAATGCCGATAAGGTCAATTAGCTTAAAATCTCGTTGAAATTCTGCAGTAGCTGGCTCGTCTCTTTAGTTGTATAGCAACAAGATTGGCGTGACAAAATTTGCCAATATGTGTGAAGCAAGCCCAAAAATCAGCGAAAGTGACGATAGCAGATAGCACGTCGGAGAAATGCACAGTAGAAGGCAAACGCGACAACTGACTTGCATGGTAAATTCACCGTGCTTAAATGGCCTTGATTGGCTACTTCACACTATTTGTTAACGAAAATTTTGATTTTTTCTCATTGGTACAGCGTAAATTGAATTGACTTTAATTTACGCAATCTGTCGGTGAATCGCTTTGTGTCATGTAAACGCCCCAGCTTTAAGTAAATGCCGTACGACGTTCCAAACTCGGGTAAAGTGCCATAAATATAGAGTAATGTACCGATATGTGGCTGTTAACAGGACCGGTCGTGCGTCCTCCGGCAAATGCCGAGAAAGATCCTTCAGTGTGAAGATGTCCTAGATCCTTGGGTTGACTTGGACTGTGGTTCCTGCTGCTGTTGCGTTTTAATCTCGATGTGGAAACTTCGTTGAAGTTCTGCATTAATAGGCTCGTCTCGCTGGTTGTACAGCAACAAGATTGGTGTCACTGATGTTGCTAATTTTTGGTGAAGACAATCCAATAATCAGCGTAGATGACGACAGTTGACAGCACGCAGACGTAATGCAAAGCAGACGGCAAACACGACAACTGAACTGCATGGTAAATTTACCGTGCTTAAATAGCCAAGCCATAGTAATATATGTCTACTTGCACACTATTGGTTAACGGCAAGTTTCGCTTTCTTCTCATTGGTGCAACGTAAATCAAATTAAATTTAATTTAAACAATATGTCGGAAATTTATTTGTGTCGTTACAGTCGTTACACTATGTTTCGTAGTGCTTCGTAATTACATGTGACCTTGAAATACGGAATGTGTTTAAACTTGTATTTTGAGCTGTGCTATATGGCTGAAAATAACAGAAACATAGTAATGACCATTTACTAGGAAAACAAAATTTATTACAAACAGTTATCTATTTTTATAATACAAATTAGTACAAACACAAAATCAGAGGAAATTTTACACATTAATTTTTAAATTTTGGTATGTTTTAATTACGTTTCACAAAATTAAAATTAAAATGCATTTAAGTATATATATCAAATAGTTTCATTTCAATGACTATTCATGTTATTAGGCATAATGTGGACACCCTTTATTCGGATGTCGCTTTAGCGATATCTGTTTTAATTAAAGATAGTGAAAATGATTCATTTTCTATTGGGTTGTCCGGGGGTGGTATTGCATCGAATTTGCCTCACGAACTTTTAAAATTGGATGTCGATTGGTCACGTGTGCATTTTTTCTATTGTGATGAACGCAACGTCGAATTTACCGATACAGAATCAACTCATGGTGTATATGACTCAATATTTTTCTCAAAAGTGGACATTCCAAAAACTAATATTCATTCTATAACATACACACCTTCAGGTAATTACAAAAACGTATATTCTAGTTGAACAAACATCATTGCTGTATGAGGAGTGCATTTTATCACATTTTGGACGAGAAAATGGCATTCCTATGTTTGATTTGTTACTGCTAGGCTTAGGACCTGATGGACATACCTGCTCTTTGTTCCCAAATCATCCAGTGCTTCATGTAAGTATTTTGTTCAAAATAGAAATTTTCAATTTTAATTATCTTAAGGGCCCTTAATTCTCAACCTATTTAAAGCCACATTGAATCCAGATTAGTATTAAAATTATTACTAGAATAGCCACTTATTTATAACATATAAATTGATCATTCCTTGCAGCGCCTTCCATTAGGCTTACTTTCCAGAGTCCGGTCAAATGCTCTGCATCCTTACACTTAATGGTGTTTTCCATTTTAATTAAAATACGATAAAGTACGGAATGTTTTATTAAACCAGAGTATGCTTGGTCGCTGTCTAACTGGTTACCCTTCTATACCTTTACGAATTTGAAGACCTTAAAACAGAGAACCCAATTATTTTTCCAGTCTACTGTCTTTAGATCCCGATATAACAGATGAAAATTATTATTCATGGGCAATTGTAATTTATTATATGGATTTATAATCTAGTGATCAAAATATAAGAAAACAGTATGGCTGTGCTAGCACGCAGCAGCAGCGTCACAACCAAACTCAAGAAACTGGTGATTCTGAAAGTGAATAAAGATAAACCGAACACTTCTACAATTCAAACAAAAATTCCGGCAAGCAAAACAGTTTTTTAAGAAAACTGTTTAAGAAGCAGTGGCGACATAAAATATGCTAAAATAAAAATTTATTTTATTTGAGATATCCTCAATATTCATCATAATGTTTAAAGTGTATTCTATTAAATAAACGTACTCATAATTCTTTGATCACTTGAATGTGGTTTCTAGTGTAGTGTTGTTATTTCGCCTGGTTTCACTTTTTTTTAATTGTTGGCTCATCATACGCTCTTCTCTTTCGTGTTTGTTCAACTCGCTTCTTTTCCAACAACTTTGAGTCAAGTTTCACTTAGGAATCCTGGAACCGTAATTGGTCTTGTTCATCCATCCAAGTAAGCTGCAGAACTCAGCGATCCAGGGCTTCACACTCCTCTGTGCATGTTTGACATACATTTTACATTACAATTTCATTTAGAAAACAGAGTCAGATAACTTTTCCGGTTCTCGTCGGTTACATAGTACTTTGTCCTTTGAATTTCTAGACTTGGTTTGAGCTAAGCGACTCATTTCGTCCCTAAAAGATTCTACAAACCAATCTACTGAACTAGAGACCAAATTAAGACAATTTGGAGTGTCTATAAGTAGATCTTTTCACCTCAATGACTCTCCATAAAGAAGCTCTTCCATCGATGTTCCTAGCTATGCCTTATACCGGTTTCGAATTGCTAGCAAAACCAAAGACAAATCGTGTGCACAACCAGAGCTTACATTGCACCGCACGCAGCCATTCAATCATACCATTAGCTCTGCGATTGTATGCATTGCTGTCGAATTTCAATCCGTAATAAAGACTGAAGACATAAATTGACTAACATGGTCACTCTTGATCCTTATTGGTACACCATAACGTGAAACCAATTTATCTGGGAACATATTAGAACTGCATAATCTGTCATATCCTTCAAGATCAACACTTCATACTTTCGTCTGAAACGGTCAACCATCGTGATGAGACATCTCTGACTGGAGATTTCGGGCATCTGTACAATATCGATGTGCGCTTGCATAAACCGACCAACTGGTATCCCATTTGTTTTTACTTCTGTCTTGTCATATGTCACTGCCCCCGAGTCTTTGGATTTACCGCCATGTCTAAATGGATAAAATATCCATCCCAATGATGTTGTCTTTTTTGTCAGTGATAAAAAGTTACAGGTTAACGACGATTTCTGCCCAAATGATACTGATAGTTCTTAGATAATCGAATGTGTGGAAAACTATTATCATCTAATCGGATCGAATAATGCTCACCTGTGCGCCCGTGTCTGCTAAAAGCTTAAATCCACTAAATTCATATGTAATGAATAAATTGTTGCTGTTATAACCAGCAAATTTCGCGAGATCTCCCCCCAAACGGTATCTAACTGTCTAACCGTCTTTACCAATGCGCCTATCATCGAGGTTCTCGAGCTTTATTTCGATTAGTTTAATATATATGTTTAGGCAACCCTGAAATGTTTCATTTGAATTCCATCCTTCAGCTCCTACTAGTGGGGTTCTACGTGTATTCCGGAGAGCTGCGCCTTGTTACAAAATACAAATATTTATTACATTATGTTGACTTCTATGGCTCGAAGGCTGCTTCCATCATTCTACTGACTGCTTTATCATAATACGCGTTCTTCTGTGAGGGCTTTCTATTGAATTCATACCAGCCCTAGATAAAACCCTTGGTGTGTTCTCAGTCTCAAATTTGGCTATTTCTGAATCTTCCCCAATCAGAAGTCGGCCTTGGCACCCTACTTAAATTATCAAGTGCGACAGCTCGTGTTCCATCGGGGCATGTTAACGACAGCTTTATTGTACTTTGCGTCCACCATTTCCACACGATAGGACCGTTATTAACAGCCTGTAGTGAAATGGGCTCGTGGTTGGTTTAACTGCGCAGCAACGTTTATTGTTAAATGTGTTCGACGAAATGAGAGCAAGCGCCAGACGCGAATGGCAAGTTTCGGCTACTGAAGGAAACTTTGGTCACTGGCAACAGAACAGATAGTTGATCAGTCTTGATTATTCGAGCCTGGTATCTCAGAGACTCTCCTATGGTAGTAAGCAAAGGGTCTCTACAAAAGATAGGGACCGCGCCAGGATCCATTATGCGGAAATACGCCCTAGATGATGATCGTGTTAGCCTCAATTCTATGAAAAGCAACATAAACTCAAAATTTACAGACCAGATAACCATTTTGAATGGGACGACGATGCAAAATTTTATTTTTAACTAAACAGAATGACCGACCTTACAGAAATGTCTGCCTCGGCCTGGTGGTCTTTGTCTGAGTATGTAGAAAGAAACCTGTTTAGGCTCAAGAAATTTGTAATGGAAACTGAACCCGTGAATGCCTTTGAACTTCTAGGGGAAGAACTTCATCGACGATATCAGCCCGAAAGGATAGAGCAGATAACTAACTTATTAGGTCAGGAAATGTTGGAAATCAACTCCCATTTGAATTTTATAACAACGTGGTTTCGAAATCCATTGGGCTTGATATTTCTGAAGAAGTTATCAACGGTATATTTGTAACAGAATAGCCTGCCAGATTAAGAGCCACTCTGGATGTCTATCACTAGAGTGGCCAAAAAAGCTCAAAGGGTTGGATGAAGTGTATCGCTAGAAGGAACCCAAGTTGTATGCAGTAACAGCAGATTCATGCCTTGAGCAGCAACTTAGACATCTCTCAGAAAGACTTGCCCGACTGGATGTGACTTGGATGGAACCCAAGGTGGAAATTTTCAGCACAGATAGGGCAAATTCTCGGATTCATAGGCAAACTTCCAAGTATCGGGGTGGCGAATCACGTGAAAGTTATCAAGTACCACGCGAATGGTGCATTTAACATAGTAAATATGTCAAGGAGAAGATTGCATGTCTCTACGGTTGGGTGAGCCATGATGGAAAGGAAGTACTCCTGTGGCTCGGCGTAAATCGCCGATAAACTAGTTGAATCCCCGCGAATAGGAGCCTTAGAGAAAGGGGGGGGGGTGCGCAAGAAAGGCTCGAAGCAATGCATATTGGAGGAATCATAAAATAATCGAAGTTAGGTTCGAGAGCTTCGATGAAAGACATTCGTAATAGTTCAGTCCGTAAGTCTGCTAGATTTCAGGTGGAGGGTAATCTTAAAGAGGTATGGTCTATAGCAACAATAAGCTCGCTGTTATGTCCACCTATGTTGAATGGTCCACGTACATGTATGTCGTCAGTGTTTATTATTAGCGTATCGTCTAGACGAGCCTTAATTATGCCTAATTCTGCAGTTAAATTATTCATTTGAGAAGTCAATGCCTGAATCAACGTTTCCAACCCATCAGAAGACATATTAAATGTACCACAAATGCTTTATTTTTACTCGATTATATATAGAATTTTGCTCGCACAACGAGCATCGATTTAATAAAACAAATTTACACATTAATTAATTTATGTTCACTTCAGCTCGAAGTCTGCTTTTCTCATTGGGCTGACTGCTTCATTCTTATACGGGCGCTTCTGCGAGGAATTTCTGTTGAAATAATGTCTGCCCTAGATAAGACCCTTTGTTCATTATTTGTCTTAAAGGTGGCCATTGCCACATCTTCCCCCCCTCAGAAATCGGCTTTCGCACTCTGCTTAAACGATCCAGTGCAACAGCTCGTGGTCCATCGGCCAGGATAACAAAAACAGTACTGTGCTCTGCGTCCACCCTCTCCACGCGATACGGCCCATCATTGACAGCCTGCAGTGCCATGGGCTCGACCTTCGCTACCATGACATAGTCGCCGACCTTTAGGCGAGTGCGTGTCGGTTGCCTTGCATAGCCTTGTCGCTGTGTGGCGCCTACATATTCAGTTAACTGTTTTAGTCGTTCCTGAATATCCGCTATGGTGCGGCGCTCATGGGATCCTTGGATTACAGGTTTACCTGGGAATCTTATATGTCCTCCATAGACCATGGTCGTTGGAGCGAATCCTGTAGCTGTTGAGACTGTAAAGCGCATGGCCCGCTCGACCAAATGTAATTTGTCTCTCCACGTTCCCGGGCTCTCGTGGCACCAACATCGCAGTACCTCTTTCATCGTCCTATGTGCGCGCTCAGCTGTCGCATTGGTTTGCGGGTGATAAGTGGCTGTGCGGGAATGCTTTATGTCAAGGTCTTTGCACCACTGATTAAATTCTTTCGACTCAAACTGTGCGCCTTGATCGGTAACAATAACTTGTGGTGCACCGAATCGACTGAGCCATCGCTCTTCTAAGCACGTTATAATCTTTTCTGTTGTGATCTTCTTCAGTGGTACAAACTCGACCAATCGGGTAAACTTATCGACCATGGTTGGTTTAACTGCGCAGCAACGTTTATTGTTAAATGTGTTCGACGAAATGAGAGCAAGCGCCAGACGCGAAGGGCAAGTTTCGGCTACTGAAGGAAACTTTGGTCACTGGCAACAGAACAGACAGTTCACCACTTGGCACCAACATCGCAGTACCTCTTTCATCGTCCTATGTGTGCGCTCAGCTGTCGCATTGGTTTGCGGGTGATAAGTGGCTCTGCGGGCATGCTTTATGTCAAGGTCTTTGCACCACTGATTAAATTCTTTCGACTCAAACTGTGCGCCTTGATCGGTAACAATAACTTGTGGTGCACAGAATCGACTGAGCCATCGCTCTTCTAAGCACGTTATAATCTTTACTGTTGTGATCCACGTGTCCACCGATGACAAAATATCTAAACTTCCGCAGCGCCCATTGTACGGCAAGTAATTCTTTTTCTGTGACGGTATAGTTCTGTTCCGCCTTAGTGAGTGTGCGACTTATATATTGCGCAGGACGTCCGTCAGCTTGTAACACCGCTCCTATCCCAATATCTGACGCGTCTGTAACAATTGACATATTACCTACCGGGAAAGTCAAAATAGTTGCCTCTATTAATTTCTGCTTGCGGTTCTATCACCGCATTTCCAGTTGAACGAAGAACAAGTCAACCCGATCAAAGACAAAACAAAATTGGAAATTGTGAGAAATCGGATCTTTGTGTAACTGCCCGTGTACAGCTATTACCCGCGTACGCAAAACGCGGCATTGGAAAGATTCAAGCTGACACACCGCAAAATATTAACTTCAAAAAATAAACATAAGTTTGTTATTAAAGAATTTAATTTGTCAAGGGATTTTGTAGGCGTTCAAATTCCAACTTTGCATCTCCAATAGTGGTAGTTCCGAAACTTGATCCGGGCCAAAGGAGGGTTTATAGTAATGATCGTTTATTGAATTCTGTAATAAAAGGTGATTTGTATCCTCTATCGAACGCGAGTTTTTTGCTGAGGGATGTAATATGGTATGAGGTTTTTACTAAGTTAGATCTGCAGAAAGCGTACTATAAAGTACCTATGGAGGCAGAATCTATACCGCTCACAGCAGTTCAATTTCCTGGGGAGGTAAGCATGAGTTCTTATGCAAGCCTTTTGGTATGAAAAATGCAAGTCGGACATTCCAGCGTCTGACGGAGCATGTTCTCAAGACTGTCCATTTACTAGAGTGTATATAGATGACATTATTATATGTAGTCAATCTAGGGAGAAACACTGGGAGCACTTAAACGCCCTGTTATCTATGCTGGAACATTATGGGTTGGTAGTCAAGCCATAAATGAGCAGGATTGGTTGCTCTACTGTTAAATTTCTTGGGCACTCCATTTCCAAAGATGGAATTAAACCCTTTAAAGTTAATGTCCAAGCAATCAACGATGTGCCAAAACCCAGAACTGTACGTCAGCTGTGTAGATTTTGGGGATGGTAAGCTATTATCGTCCACTTATACCAGAACTTTAGGGTCGCTAAATTGACATTTAGTTCGTGAACAGAGCACGATCAAGTGGTCCCGGCCTATTAATATAGGAAAAGAGTTATTGCCCATTTTTTCTCATAATTAAATGTTTCATTATGTATGCCTTATAAAAATAACTTTCTATTTTCTGGCTGTGGTAACTGTTGTGTTTCGTTACAAAAACACGTTTTTATCAGGCTAAGACTGGTAAAGTACATTAATGTAGTAAATGTGATTTAATTTACATTGGCGTAGTGAATAGACAATTGACCTATAAAATTTTACACTTGTTCATTCCACAATGATACTCCTGACTTCTAAGTAAGAACGAAATCATGACATAATTCATGATTAGTCCCAAAATAAAATACTTTACATTATAAGTCATAAGAGAAACGGTTGTATTGGAATAGTGTGTTCTACGTTAAATTTTCTGGTTTGTAGCATGTAAACAACACATGACTTTAGCTGACTTGATATAAAAAGTACAGAACAAATTATGATGTTTTAGTCGATTCTGATTGATCTTTATTGGACTAAGAAAGTTGGATTTTAGTGACATTATCTCCTTAGCAACAAGGCATAATTATTGTCATAATATAAAACCGCGCACTCTTTTTATTCCTACAATGTCTAATTCGGCAGCATTTTTGTTTTAATATAATATAACCACAGACTTTGTGGGCGCCTCTTCTAAGCTTATGTATGCCTTAAATTCAGTGAAACTATGCACTTAATGAAAACAATAAACTAGCTCATTGCGTTTTATGTCTAGAATTTTATGGTAAACTTGTTTTTTATCTTAAAAATGTAGGTGGATGACGCTATTGTGGCGCCAATTAATGACAGTCCGAAACCACCGCCTAGTCGTGTTACGTTGACGCTACCTGTTATAAACAAAGCGAAGAATATTTTCTTCGTGGTGTCGGGACAAAATAAAGCAAATATCGTCGCGGTAAGTTATAATAATGAATTTAACTCTATTTGCTAAAAGAGACCGTCTTAATAGATCTTTTCGGCCTGATGTTCGGCGGGTCTCAGCTAGTGGTACCGGCAATAGAAGCACAGCCCTTCGATTCTATCGAGGTATAATCATTCTGTCTCATGTGCAGCTTTAATTTCAGTTATCCTGTGTAGTTAACAGGGTACACGTGCATAAGTATGCTCACATTTGTCTGTGTATATTTATGTGTAAGTACGTTATTGTTTGTATGTGTTTTTAGATCATAGGAATGCTATTTTTGTATGTGTTTAATTAGCTATGCACGTGCGTATGCGCGTTTACTTGCAAAATGCGTTTTAAGGATAAATGAATATATGTATGTTTACATGACATGTTGCAGTTATGTAAATAAATATGTTTGAGCAGGAAAGGCAGGGGTACTGACAACCCCGTAAAGAAAATCTGATCATAACCTTGGCTTAAATGTTGGAATTTTTGCCCAGTGCTGTCCTTCTTGTTGTGGATTTGATCGCATTTTATCTGTGCGGGACAAATGATAGCATTCGTCGATCGGTAAAATCTTGAATACTGTACATTTTCAGGCTCTCCGATTATTGGCCTTGATTGATGGGTTCTCATTTGTCCGTTCTTTTGTAAGCCTTCCATAAGCTGCTTGTCTGAAAATGACATTCGAGCACGATTTTCCACTCCTTTTGTTTCCGATATTTCGAGACCTTATTTCTAGTCTCATCTTCAGGGTTGACACAATACGCACAGGGAAAAACAACTTGTGGCAAATGTGGTATCCTAATTCAAGACAGATCAATTTATATTTATTTTTATTCCTAAAGTATTTTTATTATCTGCCCTAATATACGGTCTTCAGGCATAATCTCTAATATTCAAATGTATACCGAAACTTATCCATTCCACTCCTCCCCACATGTCCTGTATAAATTAATTTTTCCATTTAAAAATCTGTCAACGAAATACAACATAGGAACAGTTTTACGAAAATCAGTTACAATAGGTAATAAGCTACCGAGTCAAAAACAAAAAATATAACCGCTCAACACATCAGGGGTTTATGAGATGCTTTGTAAAGATTGCAAACTCAGGTGTATAGGTGAAACCATGCGTCCAATAAAGGTACGTAGAGAGGAACATAAAACTGCATGTAAATATAGATATAGTCATAAATCAGATCTAGCCAGGCACTCAATGGAGACAGGTCATCAGATAAACTGGGATGGCTTTAAGCGAATTGCACTATGTAACCGAAATAGATTAACCAGGTTGATTAGGGAATCAAATGAAATGAAGTCAGAAATGAACGTCATGAATATGACATCTGTAGAAAAATCATTAGGCCCAATATTTAATGAAGCCTTCTCGAATAGAAGGAAACGTAGATAAGAGGATTCAGAGTTATTAATAAATTCAAATAAAAGACCGCGACTATGAATTTGAGATAGAAAACGGAACAAATTAGATGAACTTCAAAATTAGATGAAGTTTGAAAGAGGTATTTTGACTAAAATAGTGGTGAATTTTGTGATTTCGGGGAAACTTACATAGTTTCTTTTATGTTGACTAACATGCAATGCAATGGGTTCACAATGTGTGTATAGTATACTCTATATATATATATATATATATATATATATATATATATATATATATATATATATATATATATATATATACTTACTTTACTGCTGGCTGACCTTTTGGAGGATAAGCTGGCTCCATGTGACATTTCATGGAGTTTCTTGTGAATTTGGTACAAGTATATATATACATATAAATATATATATATATATATATATATATATATATATATATATGCATTTATATAAATTTATTAATGGAGTGAAAGTCAATATTTAAATATGCAGATTATATATATATATATATATATATATATATATATATATATATATATATATATATATAGGATGAGCATATTTGATTAATATAAGATGTGAGAAGCCCATATTGTTGATTATATGTTTATCTAAATATACTTAGCAGATATGTGTATCTAAATTTATATTAATATTATGCAGATGCATATACGAATGTTTATAAATATGTATAGAAGATGTGGGGTGAACTCACTTGGTTGCTTAAATGCTTATTTAGATATTCACAATATATATATGGGAGAATATATAGATTTTTATATAGAGTGAGAACTCACATGGTTGCTTATATGGATTGAGGTATACAATATATATGTATTGAGCGTAGACGTATATATACACAAACACATATATATATATTTATTTATATAGGCCTATATATACATAGCTATAATAAAGATATTTAAATATTAACAAATGCGTTTTACTGATATAATTTATCCATTCAGGGACTCACAGTGTTGCTTGCATGATATTCATATTATATATGGTGTATACACGTTTATATATGATGGATATGTAGATATTTATAAACGATGTGGGAAGAACCAACATGGTTGCTTATATGCTTATCTATATATGCATAAAATGTAGCGTGTAGACGTATATATAAATGGATATTTTTTAAGATGTGGGTACAAATCAATATAAATAAGTAAACAATAGTATTCAAATAAAAAGAAAAAAATTGTTAATTTATTATATATACATATATATATATATATATATATATATATATATATCCTTCCTGTGTGCAAAAACAAATACCGACCGATCTTGATAAGCGTGTGCTTAACTTATCAAAAGTGCCAATCGATCAGCTAACAATGGAGGCACTATCGATGGGCCGAAATTATGGAATACATCCTTCTAATAAATGCGATGTTGATTTTGAGGCAGCATTTGAATTGCTATTTGAACAAACAGCTGACTTGGAGCCTACCAGTATTGATTATAAAAATTGGTTCAAGGCTACACTAGTAGATCAGGCTTTACATATGACATCGTCTAAATGCAGCATGCATTGACAAAGTAGCATCTAAATGCGCTTAGAAGTATCAGCAGAAATGCAGACATCAAAATACTACGCGCTGATAAAGGAAAGAGCGTAGTTATAATGGACAAATCTGACTACGTACAAAAGATGGAAAACGTGTTAAAGGACAATACAAAATTCACACGTCTAGACGATAAATCAGATGAAATAGACAAGGTGGAGCGCAAAGTAATAAATGAAATTAAGATTTTGACAGATGCCGGTTTTATTGATGAGGCCACTGCACAGAAGCTCAAGCCAGTTGGATCATCTACACCAATAATGTACGGATTACCAAAAACACACAAAAGAGGTTGTCCTATGAGGCCAATTTTATCAATGGTAAATTCTCCGTTTCATGCACTAGCTAAATGGCTAGTTCGTTTACTCGAACCATTACGTAAACTACTAGGTAATCATTCGGTTGCCGATTCGTTTGAGTTTGTAAACAAAATTCAAGATATAAATGTTAAAAACAAGATTATGGTATCTTTTGATGTTACGTCTTTGTTTAAAAATGTTCCAATTGATGAAACCATTGACATTATAGTCAAAGCGGTAGAACACGATATATTACCATCGCCGGTGCCAGGTCACACTCTACGCAAACTTATCTTATTATGCACGAAAGACGTACGATTTCGTTTTAATGGAAGCATCTATAAACAGACTGATGGTGTCGCAATGGGAAGTCCCTTATCTCCAGTGTTGGCTGAGATTTTTCTAGGGCACCTAGAAAATACATCATTAAAGAGTGACATAAGTAAATGTGCTCAATATATACGGTACGTGGATGATATATTTCTTGTACTTAAGAACAGATCGCAATCACGAACATTGCTTCAGAGTCTCAACAAAGCACATAATAATATTGGTTTCACGTCAGAGCACGAGAAAGATGACTGTCTGCCTTTCTTAGATGTACTATTAAAGAAAGAAACTAATGGTAAATTAAACAGAACAATTTACCATAAACCTACATGGTCTGCACAGTATTTGCATTACAGCAGTTTTGTGCCATTTCAATATAAATCATCAACAGTTCGTGGTTGCTTTTCAAGAATTGACAGGTTGGTTAGTCAAGATTCTAAAGAAAATGAATATAATAAAGCAATTAACGATTTAATGTCTAATGGCTATCCCAGACAATTAATTGAATCAATTATTAAAAGGGGAGTTAACCAGAAACAGACGTATTATGGGCCAGAAAAGAAAACAGTCTACCTAAACATCCCATTTAAGGGGGATGCAGTTTCCCGAATGGCACAAAAGAAAGTTGAAGCAGCATTGACACGCACATTTAATGCAGCCAAACTACGAGTGCTATTTAGGGTAACACACTTGCCTTTACCAGCAATCAAAGAGAAACAGCCGTTAATGTCGATATCAAATATTATTTATCAATATACATGCGCAAGTTGTCGATCAACTTACGTAGGCCGATCGACCAGACGGTTAATTACTCGAATGAGGGAACATTGCAACTTGAACGCCTGTTTTAAATCAAATGGTGAATACACGTCTGCTATTGCGCAACACACATCATCGAAACATCGCACGTATGTTCTCCAGACGTAGCATTCAAAGTAATTACTAAATGCAAAACAAAAGGGAGCTAGCCACATACGAAGCCTTATGGATAAACAAATTGCAGCCGGATTTATGTAAGCAGAAGAAGCACGTACAAGCATTGAGCTTGAACTGGATGTGACGCACGCAATTTGATTGGTTTCTATTTTTCACACTCTCTCTATGTTCACATATTTCTATCTTGTTTTGCTTTCCAATTTATATATAAAGATATGTTCATTAGTTGATATTTGAGAAGACCATGCGAAAGAAAATTTTCTTATATCTGATAAAATTTCTTTTTGTTTTTGCACACAGAAAGAGTACGATGAATTTTATTAAAGCTCGCATTTCAAAGAAGATATATATATATATATATATATATATATATATATATATATATATATATATATATATGCACATGTTTTTGACACAAATATTTATATGGAAAAATAAATTTATACAGGATATGATCTGATTTATGACTATGTTTATATTTACATGCAGTTTTATGTTCCTCTCTACGTACCATTATTGGACGCATGGTTTCACCTATACACCTGAGTTTGCAATCTTTACAAGGCATCTCATAAACCCCTGATGTGTTGATCGGTTGTATTTTTTCTTTTTGACTCGGTAGCTTATTACCTATTGTAACTGATTTTCGTAAAACTGTTCCTATGTTGTATTTCGTTGACAGATTTTTAAATGGAAAAATTAATTTATACAGGACATTTGGGGAGGAGTGGAATGGATAAGTTTCGTTATACATTTGAATATTAGAGATTATGCCTGAAGACCGGATATTAGGGCAGATAATAGAAATACTTTAGGAATAAAAATAAATATAAATTGATCCGTCTTGAATGAGGATACCACATTTACCACAAGTTGTTTTTCTCTGTGCGTTTTGTGTCAGCCCTGAAGATGAGACTAGAAATAAGGTCTCGAAATATCGGAAACAAAAAGAGTGAACAATTATGCTCGAACGTCATTTTCAGACAAGCAGCTTATGGAAGGCTTACAAAAGAACGGACAAATGAGGATACCACATTTGCCAAAAGTTGTTTTTCTCTGTGCGTATTGTGTCAACCCTGAAGATGAGACTAGAAATAAGGTCTCGAAATATCGGAAACCAAAAGAGTGGAAAATTATGCTCGAACGTCATTTTCAAACAAGCAGCTTATGGAAGGCTTACAAAAGAACGGACAAATGAGGATACCATATTTGCCACACGTTGTTTTTCCCTGTGCGTATTGTGTCAGCCCTGAAGATGAGACTAGAAATAAGGTCTCGAAATATCGGAAACAAAAAGAGTGGAAAATTATGCTCGAACGTCATTTTCAGACAAGCAGCTTATGGAAGGCTTACAAAAGAATGGAAAAATGAGAACCCATCATTCAAGGCCAATAATCGGAGCCTGAAAATGTACAGTATTCAAGATTTTACCGACCTACAAATGCTGTCAATTGTTCCGTAACCTAGGCTGTTGTCACTTAGCGATTAAAATCTGTAGCTTGTGTTCGAATTTCTCTACTGGGTGATTTTTGATGGAAACTAAAATTGGTTTACGTCGTAGAGATGTTCGCTACTTATTTTACTGTAGTTTGGTTAGGATCTCTTGCAGCATAATAACGACAGCAAAACAACAATATAAATTTATATATTAAGCAAATTGAACAATCTCGTTCAGACCGGCATATTTGTATTACTTTAAATAGTTTATAATTGTATAAATCCAATTTGTTTCATCAGTATGTATTTAGTGCAAGTATATATATATATATCAATATATATATATATATATATATATATATATATATATATATATATATTAGGAAGAGTAAATTCATTTGAATGAAGTGGATAACAGCCGTTTTATTTCGAAATACTTAATTGCACTTTACTATCTTTTATTTATACACATCCTGGGTTTTCATTTTATTATGTGGGTAGAATGAAGCCTGGTTTTATGGTTTACTTATATTTATAATTTAAGATAATATTTAGGTGCATATGCGTGTGTCTGATTGTGTGCAGTTGTCTTTCTCATTGTATTGCCAAGTTATGTTTGAGATCTGGTCATTCTTGTATTAATGAACTGAGTTTTGCCAAAGTTTTCACTTTGTTGGTTTTTAAGTGTGCGAATGCTTTTTCCTCGTATGTCATCTTTCATTTCGCCTTGTTCCTCATTTTCATTCTGTTCCCCCCAGCACGGGGTTTGCGGATTACAGTGTTGATAGCTCATATTGAAGGAGTTTCCGTGTTTCGCACCTGGATTAATTGAAATTACCTGATCTGCGTTTTGACTAACGCAGCTTTCATTGTTCCAGTAATTTTCTTTTAGCAAGATATTTCGGCCCATCTTACCGTGGGCCTTCATCAGTTGCATCTCACGAAACAAATGCTTCATTTGTTTCGTGAGATGCAACTGATGAAGGCCTACGGTAAGATGGGCCGAAATATCTTGCTTAAAGAAAATTACTGGATAGCTCATATTGTTTTGCAATTTCTTTCTATGTTAACGATGATAATTATAAATCTGTTTCTTCTTCTTAAGTTTGTTGCTAATTCGATCGAATGGTTATTAAGCCTGGTTAAGTGAGTGTTTGGGCTTGCTCGCATGCTAGTAAATTGTCCACGGCTTGTGTGTTTCGTGACTAGTCGATTAAAATATCATGTTGGTAAAACTTTTGAATTTTTAGCCTAGGTGCTTGTTTTATGTAAAGAGCTTTGTACATATATAATAATTTTTCTGTCATGACTTTGTGTAGAATTGAGATATTCGTCAAATTGGCCGTTGGTTCTGTTTCAAATATGCGCTCGTAAATAGATGATTTTCCTGGCTGTGTCATGCTTTCTTTAATCAATTTCTGCGGTAACAGTTGCCGGATTCTGTTGATCAGTAACCTTTTTCGTACGTCCAATATAAAGACTACCGCACATACATGAGAATTTGCAGGCTTTGAATGATTTGGGCAGAATTGGCAACTGATGTTTGACATTCAACCTCATGATTCTGTGTTCTGGATGCGATGTTAACTTTCACTTTGCTAAAATTCTCATTAATGATTCGATTTTCCGCCGTGCAATTATTGAGGCCGGCAGGTCGCTTCTAATTGGTATGTTTAGGAAAACCTGACACATAATTGAAGGATTTTTCGAGCAAGCGGATGAACTACAAAAATACATCCTAGAAAATAAAATAGTCTCGCTTAAAGTCTTATCATTATTAACGAAGGTTCCACTAGAAAATACTACGACCTTGTGTGGCCCGATTAAGAATGAGTTACTAGATTTTTCTATGGACCAAATATTTGCCTGTAGAAAAACGTGCGATTTACATTTCCGTCAGTGCAATGTTGTAGCTATGGGAAGCTACACTGCGCTTCTCCTGGTGAATGCACCTTTTACGAACGAACCTAAGACAGAATTGGCCAGTGCCAACTCTTCAAGAGGTATGCAGATGATGTATTATTGTTCATCACAGACGCAGCAGACCCAAAAGAAATCTTCAAACGAGCCAATGAGGTTGATCCAGACATCAAATTCACTCGAGAAAAAATAGTGATTTAACAATGACAGTACATAGAAAATCTAATTTTACAGGGCAATACATTCATACATATAACAGTAGTGTACCGAAATCTTATCAAAATCGTTAAAGGTGCTACAAACTATACTGTGCCATGGTTAAATACAATGTGGTTGGTGTTTACTTCAAGCTGGTGCTACAAACTATACTGTGCCATGGTTAAATACAATGTGGTTGGTGTTTACTTCAAGCTGGTGCTACAAACTATACTGTGCCATGGTTAAATACAATGTGGTTGGTGTTTACTTCAAGCTGGTGCTACAAACTATACTGTGTCATGGTTAAATACAATGTGGTTGGTGTTTACTTCAAGCTGGCAAACTTGATTTAAAGCATTGTTACCACCACCCGCGCAATCAATTATTGTTAAATTATACTGTGCCTTTTACTGCTATAAATTCATTTTTATCAGTCATATGATTGAATTCGAATGGCCTCTTATAGAACACAGTCAGACATTTTTGTTTGTTCTCGTTAGTTATGCATATATGACATGCCAGATTTAAATATGAAGATACATAACATTTAGACATTGGGATTAGTCCTGGTTGGAACTAAACGACTCATTTTATCTCTCAATGCTCCAAACAAATCAATCTATTGAACTAAAGGTCAAATCGAGACAACTCGGAGCTTCTATTAGATCTCCAGGTAATCTCAATGGCTCTCCATAGACAAGTTATACTATGAATTTTTTAATCTGAGCTCTGTATCTATTTCGCATTGCCAGCAAAACTATAGGCAAATCATGTATTCAACTCGATCGTCCAGTGCGGCGTAATTCAGTCTCCAGCTCCCTGCGCAGTCTCTCTACCATCTCATTAGCTCTTGGATTATATGCACATGTGTTTCTTAATACTATCCAAATAGTATTCAATGATCTGATAAACAGTTCGGACATAACCTGACTACCACGATCACTAGTTACCCATTCCAAAACACCCAATTATGCAATAAAATAAGCGAGACTTCTTGAGCTGTCATATCCTTCTGGTTTACTATCTCAAACTGACGACTAAAACGATAAACCATCGTAAGAATGTACCTCTAACCAGAAATTTTGGGCATTTCTACTATATCAATATTTACAAACGATCCGCTGGTATAACAATTGTTTTAGTTTGACGCCAAACTTTACATTTTTGAAACCGGGCACATGTCCTTACTCATGCTCTTATGTCTTTAGACATCTTAGGCTATACGCATCTATCAGTGACAATCCTGATATTTGCTTTAATGGAAGGATGGCCAAATTCATGCAGCTATTGAGCTGCCTTATACCGTAATTTTAACGGTACATAGGGTCTAGGTTGTCTCCTGGAGATTTCACGTAGTAACAAATTATCTCCCACCTTCTTGCGTGTATACCCGGATAACAACTTTTGCTTCCAGCAATTGCAGGGAAAAATCATTAAAGTCGCAACAGAGCATACGAGTGACTCCGCACGGTTCATATCATTTAATGTTTTGTCTTCTGAGGGCGTCTGCCACGAAGTTCTGTTTTCACGAGATATGAGTAATGGTAAGATCAAATTCTGCAAGTCGGGTTATTTGTGAAGTCATTAAAATTACCTGATCTGCGTTTTGACTAACGTAGCTTTCATTGTTCCAGTAGTTTTCTTTTCTCGAGATATTTCGGCTAAACTTATCGATAGCCTTCATCAGTAATGGTATATTTTTATATAATTAAACGAACATTGGTTGCGCGGGTGGTGATAACAATTATTATAATCAAGGTTGCGGTCTTGATATAAACACCTGACCCATTAATTACTTACATATGTCAGTATAAACAAAGAATTGTATAGTGTAAAAATGCCAATTCATCCAGTAGGCCGGTTTCGTCCTTATTGGGAACTCATCATGTACTGGCCAGAATTTGCCAATGGTATATGTTTGCTACAACGTATGCTCGCAAAATGTCGGAGGAAATTATAAATGATAGTAAAAGCCATTTATTAACCGATAAATTAATTCGTCTTCATATGTGGGATGAACATTTTAAAGATCAATTTTCTTGGGCACCTGCGTCAGTTCCGATTGCTGGAAGCGTGCCTGTATCAAGAGTGCGGAATGTTAGTCTCGAATTACGGGATTCAATCCTATCTCCTAAACGTCAAAAAGCCGCAGGTCCTGATGATTTTGCTTCCGTGATTATTTAAGGATTGTGGCGATATAATTTAGGGAGTGTTGACTATACATTACAACCGTCGTGGTACAAGCTTGATTCAATCGTGTCTAGGTCATTTGCTTTGATTATCCTACTTCGCCTTAGCACTTCACGTGAAGCACACACTCGAGAGGAACAGGCAGGATTCCACGCAGTACGAGGCTGTATAGATAATATATTTTCGTTAAGAAGGTTCTAGAACGGCGAAATTTATATGACCGTCCAATAATAGCCGTCTTTCTAGACTTCAATGCTACATTTGTCTCGGTGGATAGCCGTGTCGAAAAGTGGTGTTAATATTATACACTCTCTCTACACAAACAACTCTGGGCGCGAAAGCCCTACTATGAATTAACGCACAACTTAACAAATAGCAGTGGTGTTCGTCAAGGCTGTCCACTTTCCCCTTATAGCTTAATTTTGTATCCGATACTATTATGAACAGCACTCTTCCACACGTTCAGGATGCAGATATTGAGGTTCTCCTGGGCGGTAAACAAGTTTCTCTTGTCTATCCAGACGATATCGTACTATTATTCGACAATTGTAATTCTGTTCAGGCCACCTTGAATCGATTAGCAGACTTTGTGCCGTCTTTCAGTTTAAAATTCGCGCCCTATAAATGTAAAATACTTTTACAGGTTCACTTACCACTCACTCAAAATCTACGACAGAAGAGTGAAAATCTGGACATATTGGACAGGCTTACATATCTTGGGAGATCTATCAATAACTCAGGAAATATATCTGACGAGGTAAGTATGCGAATCGCGAAAGCTACGGTAGCTTACTCGAAACTTCGCCATTTATGGAGAAACGCGAGTATTTTACTCTGACTTAAAGGTCGTGTTTATAGTGCATTTGTACGCGCAATTTTATTATACGATAGTGAGACTGCCCTTTATTGTTAATGCTTTTAGACGCTTTCAGGAATTCGACCATGTTTGAGAAGCATAACACATGTTGATAACCAACGTTGACATCCGTAGACGTATTTTTAGATCTGCCAATAAGTGTTCCTCGTTAAAAGCACAAATACGACTCCATTAGCTTCGTTGGCTCGGTCACGTTTCGCGTATGCCCTCAATTCGATTGCACAGTAGAGCTCTGTTCTCTCATCCAGCGCCAGATTGGCGTAAGAAACAAAGTTGGCAAACTTTGACATGACAGAAACAGTTGAAGTCACTTACATTCAAATTTGGTAGTATGGGGCTCATTTGTCTGCTTGCATGGGATCCACATGCATATCTTCGTTTTTGGTTAGAAACCCAGCGCGATATAGCGTCGAGTCTAGCTCTTTGGCGATCTAGCTGCACATCTCTAGTAGAATAATCTTTGTAACTTCTTTTTCAAAGTTTGGCAGAGTTAACTGCGAGGTTTAGTTGTGTTTATGGCGTGATACGGTGAAATCGACAAGGAAGCTGTTTGGCTGATTTTGCGCTGCCTTAAAGCTGACTTGGCCATAATGATGTTGTGTAGTTTGCCTCAATTCTGTGAGTTATTTAGATGAATATACTCATAGTAACTTTGTGCTCTCTTTCTCCATCGGAGATCTCACTAATTATTTGTGTCAAATAATTATTTTTGTCGTTATTTCTAAAATTTTTCTTGCTTTTTTGATTCGGTTCTAAGTGTTATGTTAGTAAAACGTTGGTTACTATTGGCTGTTGTATTGCTGTGGTTGGTGATGATGATGCAGATCATTTGCATCATTTATTTATCGAGCTTTAAATAATTAAATAGAAGGATGTCAATTTTGGTGACTTTATGGTTTTCCATTAAGCTGAATCTATTTGTCACGTTATAAAATAGGGGTTTCGATGTCAAAAGGGTCACTTCATCATCATACACACCGTTTGCAGATGTGGTAGATTAAAAAAAATTAAGTTCCTGACCTGCAGCGCTTTAGAATTTGGAGGCTTCCGCACACACACACACACACATATATATATATATATATATATATATATATATATATATATATATCTTTCTAATTATTAAGAAAAACACTAATAACAAAGTGTATAATGGCCATTTATTTGAGAATTCTAAACTTCACTTTACAATCTTTCACTTCTATAGATTCTGGGTTTTCATTTGATTAAGCGGGTGGCAACAAATCTGACTCGGTTTTACTTCTACTTATTGTTTGGTCTGATTAGTAAGTGTGTATGCGTATGTGTCGGTGTGTGCCTGTTTGCATGTAAAGGGCTTTCTCGTTGCAGTGCATGGTGATGTCTGAGATCTTGTTATTCGTATATTGATGGCTTGAGAGTTAACGAACTTCTCGCCTTGTTGGCTGTTACACGTACGAATGTTATTTTTCCGAGTGTAGACTTTCGATTCCCCTTATTCCGTATTTTGTTTTCTCCACTTGGTAACAGCGCAGGTGCAGATTGCAGGGCTGAATGCTCATATTGTTTCGAAATTACTGTTTCCGTATTTGCAGTTGCATTTTCCACTTCAGTTTGTTGACAATCCGATCGAATTTTTAATGAGTCTGGGTGAGAGGGTGCTTGGTCTTGCTCGGATGCCAGTAAATTCTTGTTGCATTGTGTGATTCTTGGCCAGTCTATTAGAATATCATGTCGATGGAACTTTTGAATATTTAGTTCAGGTGCTTGTTGTTTTATATAAATGGCTTCCATCCTGCCATCCTGCGGCAGGATGGCTCGGTGGTTAGAGCACCAGATTCCGAAGCAGACGTGCCCAGATTCGAGTCCTGTCCGCGGCAAATTCTGGCCAGTATATGATGAGTTCCCAATAAGGAAAAACCGGTCTACTGGATGAATTGCCTTTACTACACTATATAATTCTTCTTTATACTGACATATGTAAGTAATTAATGGGTCAGGTGTTTATATCAAGACCGCAACCTTGATTATAATAATTCTGTGGTAAATGTTGCTGGATTCTAATAATCAATTGCGTCTTCGTACGTCCAATATATGTGCTACCGCACATACATTGTGTCAATGATCAATGCCTCGCAAAATAAACCAGCTAAGTTTCTCTACAAAATACTTAAACCAATACGGAATATCATAAACGCAAACAATATCAAGGTCTCCTTCGAGCTGGCAGATGAATTGACGGGGAAGAACATTCTACAGAATAAAATGGTATCGCTTGACGTTTGATCCTTATTTACGAACATTCCACTGGATAAGACAACGACGATCTTGTGTGACCTTATCAAAAATGAGTTTTTGGTTTCCCTATAGACACCAATGACATCAAAGACCTCATATTAACATCTAAAAAAACGTGTAATTTACATTTGAAGGGAAATACTACCTTCTGATCAATGGTGTAGCTATGGGAAGCTGCATTACACCCCTCCTGGCAGATGTATTTATGTATCATATTGAAAATAAACGAGCCTAAAATGTATAATTGACCAGTGCGCACTCTACAAAAGTTATGTAGATGATATCTTGTTCATCTCAGAAGCAGCAGACCCTTACGAAATCCTCAAACAAGCAAATGGAGCCGATCCAGACATCAAATTCACTCTCTAGATAAAGAAATACAATAGTTTTCCCTTCCTTGACATCAGAAACACACTCTAGAAGGAAATGGGGATTTGACACTAGTCATACATAGAAAATCCACTTTCACCTGTCAGTAAATTTATTATATCAACAGTGTGCCAAAATCCAAGAAAAGAAACTTAGTTAACAACCTAGGAAACAGAATCCGGAAGGTCTGCTCTGAACACAGGACCGAGGAAGAACTGAGCTACCTGAAGAAAAGTTTGCTAATGAACAACCACCTAGAGTGGTTCATTGATGTCAACATCAGACCACGGCAGCTTCACACTAGAGAGGGGATACCGTCAAACTGCTTTTCTCAACTTATTATTTAGAGGCGACGTACCAACCTCAATAATTGCACGGCGGCTTAATAGAATAATTAAGGAGAATTTTCCAAGTGTTAAAGTTAATATAACATTTAGTACATAGAGAATCATGAGGCTGGATGCCAAAG
Source organism: Eudiplozoon nipponicum (assembly GCA_029291075.1). Taxonomy (NCBI): domain Eukaryota; kingdom Metazoa; phylum Platyhelminthes; class Monogenea; order Mazocraeidea; family Diplozoidae; genus Eudiplozoon; species Eudiplozoon nipponicum. Next base: position 54,170 of record JAQBSW010002354.1, read on the forward strand.
ATCAATTGCCAATTCTCTCCAAATCATTCATAGTCTACAAATTCTCATGTATGTGTGGTAGCACATATATCGCGCGAACGAAGAAGCAATTAATAAACAATCCAGCAACAATTACCACAGAAATTGATAAGTAAAGGCTTGGAACCGTCAAGAAAATCAGCTATTTCCAATCATATATTGGAAACGGGGCACACAGTCAATTTGACCAATTTCTCAAATCTACATAAAGCAAAATCAGAAAAATTATTATATATTTATTAAGCCATTTATATAAAACAACAAGCACCTGACCTAAATATTCAAAAGTTCCATCGACATCTAATAGACTGGCCAGGAATCACACAATCCAACAAGAATTTACTAGCATCCGAGCAAGACCAAACACCCCCTCACCCAGACTCATTAAACATTCGATCGGATTGTCAACAAACTGAAGGGGAAAATGCAACTGCACATACGGAAACAGTAATTTCGAAACAATATGAGCATTCAGCCCTGCAATCTGCATCTGCGCTGTTACCAAGTGGGGAAAACAAAAATACGGAATAAGGGGAATCGAAAGTCTACACTTGGAAAAATAACATTCGTACGTGTAACAGCTAACAAGGCGAGAAGTTGGTTAACTCTCAAGCCATCAATATACGAATAACAAGATCTCAGACATCACCATGCACTGCAACGAGAAAGCCCTTTACATGCAAACAGGCACACACAGACACATACGCATACACACTTACTAATCAGACCAAACAATAAGTAGTAGTAAAACCGAGTCAGATTTGTTGCCACCCGCATAATCAAATGAAAACCCAGAATCTATATAAATGAAAGATTGTAAAGTGAAGTTTAGAATTCTCGAAATAAATGGCCATTATACACTTTGTTATTAGTGCTTTTCTTAATAATTAGAAATATGTATATATATATATATATATATATATATATATATATATATATATTGTTATTATAAAAGCAAAACTCACAAACAGGAGCTCCGAAAGCAAGGAAGATGAAATCGGCTGACGACGCTAAATTTCTTATCCTGGAGCAAAAGACGTGGCAACATAAACATGGTAATTTCCAACAGACTTAGCTGGTCCTAGTGTGCAGCTAAATTTCAAAGATAATTTATCCACAGACTTTCGAGAAGTAAAGACAATTACCTCGTGAACTAGTCAATCTTTTACGGCTGACACACAGCGCAAACACGGTATCGTAGTCAATATTTGTGATTTCAACGCAAGCTTCTTCAAGTCTGTATGTATATATATATATATATATATATATATATATATATATATATATATATATATATATATATATATATATATATATATATATATATATAGTATTTTTCGGTCCGAACAAAACTGGTTAACAATGAAGCGTTGCTGTATTTTGTCCACGTGCTTTTGTTTGTACAAATGTCAACATAATTGGTCCGAGTTTTGTAACTTCTGAACCCTTACTTAAGAGCCAAAATGTACATATTGTAGTGCTGATGACTTTATACTATTCTTGCTGGTGTTATATTAAATTCGTTTTGTTGAACATTTGTATATGCTATTTAACGATACAGTATTGTATTTTGGTTTTTGTTTTAGCGAATTTTTAACGAAAGATCCACTTTGGAATTGCCGGCCAGTCTTGTGAAATCTATTAATGGACCAGTAACATGGCATCTCGACAATGCTGCTGCTAGTGAACTTGTGGAAGCGCCTGGTCATTCAAATATTTGAGGCGTTTACATATCCGCTGTAGTGCATTAGACGGCAGCATATTTATTTCCTAAAGATGAAACATTAGAATTTCTCAGAATGTTTTGGACCACTTCACGATGTCGTATCCACAGTGGCCATCACGATTTTTGTATGAAATTTTGCTTAAAATAAAACATTTTATTATCTGTTTGTTTTCCTAAAAAGAGATACCACCATTCGTTCATTTAGTGATTGCTTGCTTTTATGCCGTGCAATATGCTCATAATGAACAAAATACTTGAATTTAATAATTTCAATAGGTGCTAGGGTTTATGTCATATAATGCCAGAACGAATATTGATAATTGAACATTGACGCTTGGAACGATACCTATTAGGACACAGCCTAAGTACAGACGTAGGATGAAATTAAAAAATAAATTAATGTTTAATTTTCAAGGTATTATTCGCTCTTGTTATATGTAGCACAATTCTTACTGGAGATATTCAAGCAGATAAATACCGCGAAATTGCGTACTTAGCATAGCGATGCATGTCTGATTTTATGCTAAATTAAAAGCTTCGCACGGACAGTTTCACAAAGATCTTTGTGAAACTGTCCGTGCAAAGCTACTACTCGCGTACGCAAAACGCGGCATTGGAATATATGAAGCTGGCACTCCGACAAAACAATTTAAAAAATTAAAAGCTTATTTTGAAGCGCCCGTGGATCTCAGGTATTTAGCTTACTTTGTTGCCCTTTTGCAATAGAAATAATAAGGTGAATATTGCAATGCGATGATTAGCTGCTATCTACCTGGTTGTGCATTTTGGTATACGGATGGAGCGTTGTATACACGTATCCACACATATTTCTGATAGCCACATAACAAATGAATATAGGACATTGTTCCACCGGATTGTCCCACGTTACTTGACCAATAACAGTTTGTTGGGACGTCAAACATGCTATGATTAATGAGTAAGAATTTACAGAAATAGCTTGTGTTACACCATCAGTTCATGCACACTGGTGTAAGGTCGTTGTCATTTACGTGCTAAAACTAATTTTGTTACGCCCTGCCTAATAGAAATGGTAGAAAAGGGCTAAAATCTTTAGAGCTTTGTAGAACCGTTAATAATAGTTGTAGTAATTTGGATTTAACTATTAACAAAACAAATGTCATTTTAGTTATGTATACAAAACATGCACAAGCGTGGCGTTCACCTATCTAATAATGTGACAATTACTGTTATTAAACAATCCAATCCTAAGTACAACATGAGTTTAGAAGAAAATCTGCGAAACTAAATTAATTGAAATTACCTAACTTGCGTTTTAACTAACGTAGAAATGGTTCCAGTAGTTATCTTTCTTTACCAAAATATTTCGGATGTCGTTAACAGCAGCCATCTTCATTTGGTCCATCCTCACCAGTTTTACAAAACAAAATAATGAAGCAAGCACGATATTTCATCTGGCTATATCATTTATACTGAAGACTGACCTTTCACAATATAGTTGTGTGTCTCGTGTGTGTTTTATGTTCATCTAAGCGAGAATAGATTGGCTAAATAAGAATTTAAACAATAATTGATTGCGCGGGTGGTGGTAACGATTCTTTAAATCGCGTTTTCGAGCTTGAATTAAACACCTATCCCATTGTATTTAGCCAGTCGTCGAACAATATAGCACAACTACCGCCAGTCACAAGCACTGACGCATTTCGACCTTTCCTGATCATCATCAGAGTACAACGGCAAACTGACAAGCGAGGATCAAACCGCATTGCATACTAATGGAAAACAAAACTAATATGCGGCTCTCACCTCAAGTAATCTGGCATACATAGTACTTCACTGGAAATATCGGCTGCACAATATCTATGCAGTCAAGAACATTAACTGTTTGCATATATAATTTTGCTTCCCGTTGCGGTTCGATCCTTGCTAGTTAATTCACCGTCGTACTTTGATGGTGATTATGGATGGTCGAAACACACAGTGCGTGAAACTGGCGGTAGTGCTGATGTTCTTCGACGACTGATTAAATACAACGAGATTGGTGTTTACGGTGTGAAATGATGTAACGAAGATTGCTCGCAAATTTACAGTTGGAGGAGGCCAATAAATCAGAAACACTTCTGATAAACAAATGACATTGAGAGTTATAAAATGAAAAATCCGAACGACCCATTCAAACTATTGAATTGGATAATTAAACATTAATTGATTTCGCGGGTGGTAATACCAAATCTTTAAATAAAGTTTGTTGCTATTACCCGCGCAATCAATTAATGTTTTATTGAATTGTCTATATATATATATATATATATATATATATATATATATATATATATATATATGTGTGTGTGTGTGTGTGTGGCGAAAGCTACAAACAGCTAATGTTTGTGACTGCATAGATATTGTGCAGCCGACATTTCCAGTCACGTGCAATGTATACTGGACTACTTGAGGCGAGAGCCGCATATATAATTTTGCCACAACTCCGCAATAAATAATTGTTTAACTGGAATCAATAGTACGACGTGAGTTTTTTTAATCAAAATTTCACATCTGCATAACTGTTCTGATTTATAATTTTTTCACTTGCCATGGCATGAGGTTATGATGAGTATTTGATTTATTAGGCTGTCACCACCCGAAACTGTAAGGGCGAACTCAATTACGTCATTTCACATGGTGAGTATAAAACAAATAGTCTAATGCATGTAAATGGTGAATTTATATTTAGCCACTCTAGTTACCATTAGTCGGATGAACTTAACAGCAATGGCTATGTACATAAACACACACGTGACACGCAACTATCAAGTGGAAGTTTATCGAGTTCGTCTTCCCGTTGGCTTCTTCCGAAGGCTTCATCATCGGCCATATTAACCACTGGAAATGAGGTACGATCTAATCATCGCTGACTGGCGGAGTTTCGAAACTTTATTTCCCGTTCCATCACACTCGTTCCAAAATAGTACTATTTATATTTTAATTTTTGACTCACTAATTGCTTTAAACAAAGAATTGGTCTCAATAACTAAACTATATATGCGTAGACTTGGAGCACATGAAAGAACTAACTAAACAAATATACATATATATATATATATATATATATATATATATATACATCCTGAAAACGCCAGATCGAACCCTTACCTCAGTAGAACTACGACAATCTCAAATTCATAGTACCCTTTTCATGTAAAAAAATAAAAAGAAATTTTATCATATACGGGAACCGCTTTCTCATATTCTACTCAAGTACCTAAAATTGCACATCTTAAATATAAATTGAAAGGTAAAACAAAATATAAACATAAACTTGGAAAGAATGAAATAATGGAAACAACCAACTAATTGCACGAATCCCCTCCAGTTCAAGTTAAATGCCCGAATATGCTTACTCTGCTTGCTTAAATCAGGTTGCAATTTTTTTTATCCATAAAGCTTCGTATGTGGCTAACTCCATTCTTTTATTGCATTTAGTAATTATCTTAAATGATACGTATGTAGAACATACGTGTGAGGTTTCAACGATGTGTTGCGCAATTGCAGACGTATATTCTCTGTTTGATTTAAAACAGGATTTTAAGTTGCGATGTTCTCTCATTCGAATAATCAACCGTCTGGTCGATCGGCCAACGTAAGTTGATAGACAACTTGATCACGTATATTGGTAAATAATATTTAATTTCGACATTAACGGCTGTTTCTCTTTGATTGATGGCAAATGCAGATGTGTTCCTTTCACAGTCCACATTTAACTATGAACAATACGAAATCATGATGACAGTGGATTCAAACAATACGTTACGCAATGCGAAAATCAGGTAAATACGAATTATAATGTTCGCTTCTTATGGTTATATGGCAGTGAACCATTAGTCACTTTTGGCTTTTTTATGGCTGTGCATGATGATGATGAGGACTGTTGAGATGTCAAGGTAATTAAATTTAAAATTCAAAACTGAAAAAAAATCAACAAACTTGTTTGTCTTTTCAATGAAGTTAGCGAGCATGAAGTAAACACCAATCCCATTGCATTTACTAATGTTACCACCACGCGCGCAATCGTTGAATATTTAATTGTATTAGCTTTTTATATAATATGGCGAAAGCTGTAATAAAACCATGTCATATACTCTTGTTATTTATCTTTGGGTTAAATGGCAGTGATCCATTAGTTACAAATAGCTTTTACATAGCTATGCATGATGTTATATCATACAAATCTAGCATTATGCTAGAAACAACGAAACAAACATTAACAAATTTTACAAAGTAAATTGAACAATTTTATTTAGGCCACACAGATAATATTTCTTTAAGTGGGTCAGAGGGAAAATTCCTCTATATGATTCCCTATATTCGCATTCCTGTCGACAAATAATACCATTTAAATACTGTTTGTTGCGGAGAACTAATATATATGTAAGTATGTATTAGGTGTTGCGAACCTAGTAACAAATTAGTTCAGTTGTGACCATAAGGAAAAACCAAAGACAGCATGAACGGAAAGTATTATCTCATGCACATTCGTTTCGTGCTTACTGGCGACTCATCAGTAGGAGCCGGTATTACGCCCTTTCACCAATATATACTTGGGTGAGGAATGTGGAAAAATAGGACGGTACAATCTCCTACACGAATGTGTTAACCGACAGTAGTGTAACTACCATTATATAAAGTCTCGATAATGTGACTTCAACACTAACTCACTTTATATTATGTATATAGCGATTCTATAAGGGATACTTACACTATGGTTTCCAAATCGGTACATGGTACCAACATGATGGATATCAATATATGTTATAGTTCATCAAAATTGAGAATTACAACTATTTCTGAACACCTGTTATTCCAGTAAATCCATACACTCTGGCCTTGATCAATATCAGTTATCACATTTCGCGGTAAGCATGACATCATTCAATTGAATACATAACAGTTAAATACTGTTTGTTACTAGGTTACACATTCGTCTAGGAGATTGTACCGTCCTATTAATCTACATTCTTCACCAAAATATATAGTGGTTAAAGGGCGTAATACAGGCTCCTACTGATGAGTCGCCAGTAAGCACGAAACGAATGTGATTATAATTTCCGTTCATGCTCTCTTTGATTTATCCTTCTGGTCACATCTGAACTAATTTGTTACTAGTTTCGCAACACCTAATACATACTTGCTTATATATTAGCTCTCCGAAACAAACAGTATTTAACTGTTTTATATTTAATTGCATGATGTCATGCTTACCGCGAAATGTGATAACTGATATCGATCAAGGCCAGAGTGTTTGGATTTACTGGAGTAACAGGTGTTCAGAAATAGTTGTAATTCTTAATTTTGCTGAACTACAGCATATACTGATATCCATCATGTTGGCACCATATACCGATTCGGAAATCATAGTGTTAGTACCATGTACCTTTCATGTTGGTATCGGTTACCAACACAATAGCCATAGTGTTAGCATCCTTTACAGACTCGGTATATATATTAAATAGAGTGAGGTAGCGTTGAAGTCGCATTATCGAGACTTTATATAATGTCAGCTTCACTACTGCCGTTTTACAAATTCGTCTAGGAGACTATACCGTCCTATTATCCCGCATTCCTCACCCAAATATATAGTGGTTAAAGGGCGTAATACCGGCTCCTACTGATGAGTCGCTAATAAGCATGAAACCAATGTGCATGAGATTATACTTTCCGTTCATACTGTCTTTGGTTTATCCTTCTGGTCACAACTGAACTAATTTGTTACTATGTTCGCAACACCTAATACATACTTGCATATATATTAGTTCCCTGCAACAAACAGTATTTAAATGTTAAATACTGTTTGTTGCGAAGAACTTATATATATGCAAGTATGTATTAGGTGTTGCGAAACTAGTAAAAATTAGTTCATTTGTGACCAGAAGGATAAACCAAAGGCATGAACGAAATATATCACATTCATTCGTGCTTACTGGCGACTCATCGTAGGGCCGGTACTTTAACCACTATATATTTGGTCGAAAATGTACTGTCCCATTATTCCACATTCTTCTACCAAATATATAGTGGTTAAAGGGCGTAATACCGGCTCCTACTGATGAGTCGCCAGTACGCACGAAACGAATGTGCATGAGATTATACTTTCCGAACACGCTGTCTTAAATGTATTTGATTTGTTGGGCTGCCGACACCCGAGAAAGTGAGGGTGATCTCAATTACGTCAGTATAAAACAAATAGTCTAGTTCATGTTAATGTTTAGATTGATATGCAAGCTAATAAATACCGCGAAATTTCGTGCTTCATATAGAAGTGCCCGTCTAAGTTTATGCTTAATTTAAATCTTCATATGAAATGCCCGTGTGTCTCAAGTATTAGGTTTACTATGCTGTAATTTTTAATTGGAAATTATGAAGTTAATATTGCTATCAAAGATGATGCGTTGCACACATGTTACCACACAATCTTAATGATTTAGCCAAACTTTCCTCTAGTCAAGCGAATATTATGTGAGTGTTCTTAGACTGTGAATGGGCTAAGTTTTCGTATATCTTCTTCAGGACATATGCATTTGTGTTTCTCGAAAGTGTCGAAAAATATTTCTGAATTTAGGATACAAGATACACTTTCCATGCACGATTTAGACCCAAAATTCTAATCTTGAGTCATGTTTGAGCCATAGAGTTTTCCCGCCTGACGAACGGTGGGTACAAGCTAGTCAGGCTGGGAATAGTAGCATAATTATGCAACATTGTATATTACTTAACGATTTGGAAGTAAGAACTATTAAATTCAGTTTTTTTTAAAAATAGCATTAAATATGTAATTATTAACAGTAAAATATGATTAAAATTTAAGTAGCATGCTTTCATTCCGTTTCATGTGAAACCTCGAGTTTTGTATAATTCTGCAATAAAACGTGTTAAATGGGTAGTTATGGAATAAGAGCAGGCGTGCAAGTAAATCAAAATTTGTTAAACCTAGGTTAGGTTTTATCATTGGCGCTTATAATGCGCGAAAATTAAATCAAACTGGACAACAAAAAGCTCCTGCACGAACGTTTTGATAAATTAGAAATATATGCTGCATGTCTGACACTAGAATAAACAGGATCCTACGGGCATAAAATTACTGGGTGCATCATCCTTATCTACAAGTTGTTGGCTTCGAACAGCTAATTAGTTATTGTCCTTAACACACGAGCTGAATCTTGTTTAACTGAATTGATCCTCGTAAATAGCCGACTTTGTGCGGCACGCTTAAATTCAAATACCAAAACCATCGCCAGAAATATTGATCGACGTTGCCTTTCCATTTTATTTGCATATGCTCGCACCGATTTCAGCGTAGACGACAGCAGGGACGAATTTTACTCCGGTCTAAGGTCTTAACTAAGATAGAATGAATTTCAGATATAAAGGATTTAAAAATTGCGAAACTGGATTTATGAAAATTACCTGATCTGTATTGTACTTGACAGGCTGAATTCTAGTTGTTTTGATCCTTGAAGAAATTTCAACAGCCATTGGCGGCCGCCTTTAAATCATTCAACATGACAAGTTTTAAAAAGTTGACCGTTGAAACAAATCAGTTTGCTATTACAACTTGTGATGATGAATGGATTGAAGAAGGCGTACGCCAAAGGCTGTTGAAATACCTTCAATGGATAAAACAACTGGAATTCAACTGATAGCTACTGCTTGTTCCCAAGATCTTATATATATATATATATATATATATATATATATATATATATATGCAGTTGTGTATTAAGTATTGCTCACCTAGTAACGAATTAGTTCGCATATAACAAGAAGGTCAAGCCAAAGATAGCTTGAACGGAACGTATAATCTAATGTGCACATTCGTTTCGTGCTTACTTGCGGCTCATCAGTAGGAGCTGATACTTCGCCATATAACCAGTATATACTTTGGTTATGAATGTGGGACAATTGGACGGTACAATCTCTTATATGAATGTGTAAACCTGCAGTAGTGAAGCTAACTACTATTGTGCTGTGTATATATGTGACAATTGGGCCTGAAGATGGAACGGGGATTTCTGTTCCGAAACGTAGCCGCAGTAAACAAAGATGTGATAGAACCGCATTTCCATTGGGACGAATACAAACTCAGTCCGATCGAAGACAAAACGAAATTGGAAATTGTGATCAATCGAATCTTTGTGAAACTGTCCGGTAAAAATTATTAACCGCGTACGCAAAACGCAACATTGGAGAATATGAAGCTGGCACTCCGCAATCAAATTTCGAAAAAATACTTGACTTCAAACAATGTAGTTTCGATTTTTTTAAATTTAGCACGTCATAATAAGATATGGGATAATTAAAAGTTTTTGAGTAATAATTGTGATAGAGATTATTTACTAAATACTTGGCTATTATATATTATTATATTATTATTACTACAATTACAGTTGAGAAATTTTCCGATGTAGGAATCAATTCCACTGTATCTTAGTCTAAAAAATCGCCAATCAGACTTTTGTGCTAAAAATCATTACTTTTAATCTGTTAAAATACATTAAATCAATCATATCTAAAAATTACCATAAACAAAAGAATAATAATTAATGATTTACAGAAGGATGCTGGAAAGTAAAAAAAACATAAATGAGATACCCCTTTAAGGATTTTACTGAAATCACACTTTTGATGAAAACATTCCTAAAAATACCGGGCTTGATAAAATATGAAAGTAATGTGTTTCGGGTGTATAAATAAGATGACCTGTGAAAACAGTGGGCGCATATACATCACAAAACGCGACATAGTGAATTATAGACGTTTCTATTGTGTAAACACATCTTATGGCATTTCTGGGCAATACCAATTTTATCTGCAAGGTGATTTTCGACGCTCGTTTAACTGGATTTTTACAGATGAATTCGTCTTCAAGAAAACTTGGTTCATGGAAGCATATCTGAATGCAGGCATTCACTGATGATAGCATCAGCTCGAGCTGTAATTGTCATAAGTCCCACGATTAAGCATATCAACTATATTCGCAGAGGTGACCACATCCACTTGGGCATTCACGGCGAGTTTTCAGCCATTCCTGAAAAATAAGATCAAGACAAAATAATATTGCATGAGCGCGCCTTACAATTTCCTGTATATATATATATATATATATATATATATATATATATATATATATATATATCCAATTAGGAAGAAAAAACAAGTTAATAAAAAAGCGGATAATGGCCATTTAATTCGAGATGACTAAACTTCGCTGTACAATCTTTCATTTATATACATTGTGTGTTTTCATTTGATTATGTGGGTGGCAACAAATCTGATTAGGTTTTACTTCTATTTCTTGTTTTGGCTGATTAGTAAGTGTGTATGCATTTGTGTTTGTGTGTATGCCTGTTTGCATGTAAAGGTCATTCTCGCTGTATTACAAAGTGATGTCTGAAATCTGGTCATTATTATATTGATGACTTGAGAGTTAAGCATCTGTTTGCATTGTTCACTTTTACGTATACAAGTGCTATTTTTCCGAGTGTAGTCTTTCGTTTAACCTATTTGCGCAAATCTGTTTTCTTCACTTGGTAAAAGCGCAAGTGCGGATTGCAGTGTTGAACGCTCATATTCTTTAAATCATGATTGTAATCTTGTATTTAACCAGTCGTCGAACAACATAGCAAAATTACCGCCAGTCGTTACGCACTGACGCGTTTCGACCTTCCATGTTCATCATCAGAGTACGACAGAAAATACAATGGGATTGGTGTTTGCTTCAAGCTTGCAAACTTAATTTAAAGAATTGTTACCACCAACCGCGCAATAAATTATTGTTTAATTGAACGTTCATATTGTTTGGAAGTTTCTGTCACCGTATGTGCATCTGTTTTTTCCTCCTTAGTTTGTTGCCAATCCGATTGAATGTTTGTTGAGTCTAGTCGAAGGCGTGTGCAGCCTTGCCTGGATACTAGTAAATTGTTGTTGTATTTTGTTATTCGTGGCCTGTTGAATAGAATACCATGTTGATGAAACTTTTGAATATTTAGGCCAGGTGTTTGTTATTTTATATAAAGGGCTTCATAAATATATAATAATTTTTCTGATTTTGCTTTATGTAGAATTGAGAAATTGGTCAAATTGACTGTGTGCCCAGTTTCCAATATATGATTGGAAATAACTGATTTTCCTGACGGTGCCAAGACTTTACTAATCAATTTCTGTCGTAATTGTTGCTTCTTCGTTCGCCCGATATATGTGCTACCACACATACATGAGAATTTGTAGAGAATTGATCTTTGGCATCCAGCCTCATGATTCTCTGTGTACTAAATGTGATATTAACTTTAACACTGGGAAAATTCTCCTTAGTTATTCTATTTGAAATAAATCTCATTTTAATATAACGGATAACAGCGATAAGTTTTAGGATACAGAGCAGTTGACTGAGGGACTTGAGCAAATTAGCCTAAGAGAAAGTGCTTAGGAGTTTAGTTGTTCTAAATTTGGTGATAATTTCAACTATATTGGATACCCGAGTCTGGCATCACAGGGCTCCTATGGTTGTGACCAAATAGCATTTACAGAAGTTGGCGACTGTGTCAAGATCCAATATACAGAAAGATAGAACAAAGATGAAGAACGTAGCAATCGGAATCATATAGATAGAAATGTCTCACCGCGTACAGACGAGGCAATCACTCTGATTAAGTTGAGCTTCTAGTGGAAGAGCTTCAAAGACGGCATCAACCGGAAAGAACAGCGGATTTCTCACATTACGTGATGAAAAGATTGGAGATCAACTTCCATTTGCACTTTATGACAGATTACTTGTCAAATCTACCGGGTTTGATATCTCCCAATAGGTTTTTAACAGTATATTCATAGCAGAAATGCCTGCAAGATTAAGATCCACTCTGGATGTTTATGATACCTTAGAGCTAGAAAGGTAAAAGAAGCTCAAAGGATTGGATAAGTTGTACCGACAGCAGGAACCAAAGGTGTGTGCCGTAACTACAATCTCGTAACATTAGCAGCAATTACAGATTATCTCAAAAATACATGACCAACTTACTACCTTACATTGAGATGTGTTTGGTGAAAAAAAGGTGGAAAATTCAGGCAGAGGAAGATTACATTCTCTTGGTCAATGTAAAATTCAAAGCGTCAGTGGGCGAATCGCATGACGGAGTTCAAGGACTACGCGAGTGGTGCATTTCGCATCTTGGGTATGCTTCGCATGGAGGATGTCAAGGTGAATGATGTAACTATCACGATTGGATGGTCCCCGATGGAAAGGTAGGTCTCGTCCAGTGGCTAGGCGTTTAAATCTCTGGAAACCTCCAATAGTAGGGGTTGTCGGGGGTCGGTTGTATATGCCTTACTGATATATCCTAAACTAATCGAATTTATGTTCGACGAGGTTTCTGGCTATAACAGCAACAAGTTCGTCATAACGGATGAACTAAGTGGTTTTAAATTAATAATAGACACGGGCGCCGAGGTGAGCCTAGGTCGATCCGATATGGGGGAAATAGATTTCCCCACATTTGAATATCAACTATGGGCCACCAACAGAAGTCCAATAATGATTAAGGACGTCACAAAATTGTCAGTAACATTGGAGTAGAAATCGTTATTTACGTGGAATTTTCTTGTCACTGGCATAAAAAACACCGTTATTGGCATCGATTTTTAAATACATTTCAACACGGATTTAAATCAAAAGACCCGGACTATTGGAAAAGGCACGGAGATAGTGGCATGTAATGAGACTGGGACTTCAGTAGTTAGGTCAGTTGGACTACCCAGACCCGTCGTCGCCGATGACTTAGTTATCGAGAAACACCTAGCAGTGATTTATCGTCAATGCTAAGCGAAATGGGCTGAATACATGAATAACAGAAAATCGAGTTGGTGTTACCATTATCCTGTTCATCTAAGGCTCAACGTTTAGCGCAAAATAAGCAACTGATTGCAATCGTAGAATTTCAGCGATCGAGAGAATGAATTTGTAGGCACACAAATTCCAACTTTACGTCTCTTAGAGTGGTAGTTCCCAAACCTGAACCGGGACAATGAAGTGTTTGTGGTGATTCATCTACTCTAACGAACCAGAGTACTTTGCTCAGAAAGATAATGGGGAATAAAGGTCTGCAGAAAGTGTACTATCAAGTACCTATGGAGATGGATTGAATGAGTTCTTATGCATGTAATTCGTATTGAATAATGCAAGTCAGAAATTCCAGCGTCTGATGGAGGAAGTTCTTCAGGACCTGTTCATTTGGTTACTCAACTGGTAACATATTTTTTAAATTCCATTTCCAGGGATAGAATTAGACCCTTGCAGGATAAGGGTCATGTGATCAGAGATGTGCTGGAACCCCGAATTGTACACCTACTGCGTAGATTTTTGGGAATGATAATTTATTACCATCGTTCCATACCATGTTTAGCTGGAATTTTGGGATCGTTAACTCAATATTTGGTTCGTGAAAGGAGCATGATCAAGAATTCCTGGCCTATTAATTTTACCCAAGACGACAAGGAGAAATTCAAAACGACCAAAGGCATGTTAAGCCAATTCACCAAATTAGAAACTGTGGACAGGACTAAGCTGTTTGAGCTGGTCACCGCTGCTTCTGATGTAGCCATAAGGGTAGGGCTACATCAAAGATATTATGGTATCGTTAAGCCAATAGGATTCTACAGTAAGAAACTTAAAGATTGTGAAAAGCGATGTGACACGCTTTGGAGAGATTTACTCGCGGTTTATGCTGCATTTCGAGCACTAATTGGATGGACAGCAGTTCACGATATTACCTGATATGGGTTTTGACTAACGCAGCTTTCATTCTTTTCTATTGATAAGATATTTCGGCCTAACTTAACGTAGGCCTTCATCAGTTGCATTTCGCCTCACAAGTTTAACAAACGAAACAAAGCTTGCTTCATTTGTTTCGTTTGTTAAATTTGTGAGGCGAAATGCAACTGATGAAGGCCTACGATAAGTTAGGCCGAAATATCTTATCAAAAGAAAACTACTGGAACAATTAAAGCTGCGTTAGTCAAAACGCAGATCAGGTAATTTAAATTAATCCAGGTTCCCAAATAAAAACATCATTCAAGTTCACGATATTGACAGACTGATATGTATCCTAGGGAAGAAAAACAGGCTTAATCATTTAATTACTGTTTGTTGCGGAGAGCTAATATATATGCAAGTATGTATTAGGTGTTGCGAACCTAGTAACAAATTAGTTGGTATCGGTTACTAACACAATAGCCATAGTGTTAGTATCCTTTACAGACTCGGTATATATATTATGTAGTGTGAGTTAGCATTGAAGTCGCATTGTCGTTGACTTTAGATTATGTTAGCTTCACTATTACAGGTTTACACATTCGTCTAGGAGATTGTACCGTCCTATTATTCCACATTCTTCTACAAAATATATAGTGATTAAAGGGCGTAATACCGGCTCCTACTGATGAGTCGCCAGTAAGCACGAAACGAATGTGCATGAGATTATACTTTCCGTTCATGCAGCCTTTGGTTTATCCTTCTGGTCACAACTGAACTAATTTGTTACTAGGTACGCAACACCTAATACATACTGGCTTAATCATTCCCGGCGGGTGAATTCACAAATAACCTGATGCGCAGAATTGGATTTCACCATTTCTCATATCTCAGAAAAGGTATCTCGTAGTAGACACTCATTTTACCAAACGTATCAGACGTAGATATGATCTGGTCGGGGACACTCTTCGGCTCTATTAAATTTTTGAAAGATTTTGCCTAGCAATTGATGGAAACACAGATTATTGATCCTTTAGTAGCTGTGTTGGCTAAGAAGTCAGTGTATACACTCAAAAAGATAGGATATAAGATGTAAATGCATGAAATCTGTAGCAGACGTGCCCAGGTGCCACTCCTGTCCGCGGCAAGTTCTGGCCAGTTCATGAAGCGTTCTCAATAAGGACGAAACCGGTCTACTGGATGAATTGCCTTTTCTACACTATACATTTCTTAGTTTATACTGACATATGTTAGAAATTAATGGGTCAGGTGGTTATATCAAGACCGCAAACTTGATTATAAAAATTGTTATCACCACCCGCGCAACCAATGTTCGTTTAATTCTATAAATGTTCATTTGAATACCACTTCCCCATGTAGTGTGGTGTCTGTTCAGTAATGACAGATTGGGGATGGTTAGTTAGAATTTTGGGTCTAAATGGATGCCATATGAGCTACACCTAAAGGAAAAATAGACTAACCAAGTTACATTACTTAGTATATAACTGAAAATTGTGTGCAGTGTACTGTGCGGCAGGATGACTCGGTGGTTAGTGCACCAGATTACGAAGCAGACGTGCCCAGATTCGAGTCCTGTCCGCGGCAAATTCTGGCCAGTACATGATGAGTTCTCAATAAGGACGAAACCGGTCTACTGGATGAATTGTCTTTTCTACACTACACAACTCTTAGTTGAAACTGGCATATGTAAGTAATTAATGGGTCAGGTGTTTATATCAAGACCGCAACCTTGATTATAATAATAATAGACGGTCGTTTTACACATGCACACATTGATTTTGTAGAAATGACCGGAATATCCGGTCAGAGGTATCTACTCACAATAGTTGATTGATTAAATCGTCAGAATGAAGTAACAATCCTAAAGGTTATGACAGCTTAGGAAATCTTATGTTCTTGGATTAAAGGTAATGGCAACTAGTGATCGTGGTAGTCAGTTTGTCTGAATTATTTCTCAGGTCACTGAGTGCCATGGGCATTTGAGTAAGACACAAGTGCATACAATCCCAGAACTGATTGGATGGTTGAGAGATTGCTCAGGAAACTGTAGGCTGCATTACGATACACTGGAAGATTCAGTTGGATACATGGTTCGCATATAGTTTTGCTTGCAATGCGAAACAGATACGGAGCACAGTTAAGAACACCCATAGCAGATTTTGTTTATGGAGAGCCATTAATGTTAACTGGACATCTTCTAATAGACGTTCCAAGTTGTCCCGATTGGACCTCTAGTTCATTAGTTTGGTTTGTGAGAGTAGTAAAGGACAAAATGAGTCGCTTAGTTCCAACCAAGAGTAGAAGTTCGAGGTCAAAGTGCAATATTTCTTCAGATTTAAAGCTGGCGTCACCTGTATACACAACCAACGAGAACAGACTAAATTTTCTGAATCAGTTTTATAAGAGGCCATTCAAAGTCAACCATATGATTGATAAAAATGCATTCCTAGAAGTGACCGGCACAGTAAAGTGTGTTGCACTGGATCGATGCGTTCCACAGTTTACTTGGATGGAGAAGGAGAAAGAGTAAAAATGCCCATCAAAGTACCAAGAGACTAAGGCGAGATCTGACTCGAAGATGTGGGAAAAGGAGGAAGAGCCAAACAAACGTAAACAAGAAGTGAAGCGGAAATTCAAGATAACGGAAGAAAGTGATCGACAAAATGTGAAAGTGAAACCTAGCGAAGTACCGGCACGACAGGTATAAGCACGTTCTGGTAGAGTCGTCAAGATACTGAAAAAGGATGACTACATTATGTATAAGCATAAATCTTAAACATGACGGTGTATGTGGAGGTCAATTAATTCCCTATATAAAAAATAATCAATTTTTATTTTTGGACATTTGAAGCTACCACCGGGTTCATTAACAAAATTATGCTTAAAAAAATATTGACATTATTTTTGGAATTTTCTTGGTTTAAATTGTCGAATATTATGGCTTGTGCTTTTTGACTTGATTATTCAGTCAACTTGAGATTTCGCTTGGATGAGGTACACCGTTCTTTTTATGGTGCAGAAATATCTGATTTCCTGTATAACTATTTACCTACACGAAATTTTAATAATGAATTATTTAATTATCCACAAATTATTATTCTGTGATATCACACGAAGAATCTGAAATTCGTCACTAGTAAATTCATTAGATTCTCTGTTTTCAAGATTTTCATTTTCATACAGGTTATTGTGGCAATCAGTGAGAAGGTAAGCAATAGAAATTTGTTGTAATATATAGTTTGAAATAAATCTTATTTTAATATAATGGATAGCAGCATTAAGTGTGCGTATATACAGCAGTTGACTGAAGGACTTCAGAAAATTAGCCTAAAAGGTGCTGAGGAATTTAGTTCGAAATATTGATAATCATTCAAGCTATATTGGATACACGAATCTGACATCACAGGAGCTATCCTATGATAGTGACCAATGGGCCTCTACAACAGTAATCCATTTCACGATAAATTGTATATTTATATAGTATCAATTAATATTGTCATCTTTACAAACAGTCATGCGAAACACCAGATGAGCCAAACCTACAAATTTATTTAAATGCACGAAGAACCCTTCCGTAGTTAACGAGTAAAATAGTAGAGTGAAGAATTTAAGCAAACGAAAAAGACTGATCTAGAAAAATGACAATTAACAAGAGTAAAAAATATTCTTAATTTGACAATATAAACACCAATAAAATTGACTGTCAAATTTAAAACATGTTTATGCACAATCAAGAATAAGTGTCTCTAACAAGACCAACGTAAAGTGTAATTTAAAGATGACCCTACTACACACACACACACACACACACATATATATATATATATATATATATATATATATATATATATATATATATATATATATATATATATATATGCACAAGTACTATCTCTAATTTGCCGCGAACGAGGCTCGAACCGAAAATTTAATTCTGTATGTGACACAAAATAGCGTTTAAGTGTTTCTTGATTAGTGAGAGTATGGTGTGGTGTGATTGAATAACCGATGTTCCTACTATCAGAATCTGATAAAAAGACTGTTTTTCTACCGCTACTGGGGATCCAGTAAATCACCGGAGTTGCCTCGGTAGCTCGGTGAGTAGGTTGTGTAATTTTTCTCCAACGATACCGAATCAAACGCAACTGTTTTACCATTACAATGTGCGATGGGAATAGTAAATGAATTTTGTTATTGAGTAATTCTTCCTGACACTGAATTGACATTGACTAAGAACTAACACTGTCTATTATGGTTATTTTAACTTCCCTCGCATTTAAAACAAACCAACATTCGATTGAATGTTTCAAAGTAGCGACGTCTTCACTTAAACCTATTCTTGTTTTTTAATGATATTGATATTGACTTAAGACTGAAAAGAAAGCCATTCACTATGGATATTTCATTTTCAGGCCCATAATTTAAGTTTCTGTTTCACCATGCAAAACTCAGCTTAAAAGATGGCGTGGTCCATATCGAGCAACGACTGATGCGGTGAAGTATATTGATAGGTAGTAGTATTCCATGGTAGATGAGCTGTAAAAACAGAAGGTTGTGCACACCTTGTAAATAGGTAAGATTTGTATACAACGATAGTCTTCTCTTAGATTATTTGCCATCTAAGGTTGACGAATTCTACGAGGTTTCAGTGGTAAATTTCCTTCTGCAGCCGAAATCTTCCTTTTCTTCGCGAGTCTATGTGGCTAGCAAACTTCACAAGCGCCATAACAACATTCCTTGTCTATCGAAGACCAGAAATTTTTCAAGCACTCGACAACGCATCTCATTCGGGCCAAACATGCAGAAAATAACAATTTATCTAATATCCCAATGCAATAGTGAGCCAATCAGGTATGGTGTGGTCTTTATGTTGTCCAGTGTCACAGTCTTAATTGATTCTAGAGCTACACAATCCCGTTTGGCCTATGTAAGGTTACTCGTAGGTAACCTGCAAGTGAAAATAATTAATCACTAGATTGAAGTAAACACTAGTCCCATAATATTTAACCAGTCGTCGAACAAAAAAAAACTAAGGTCAGTCACACGTACTGACATGTCTCGACCTTCCATGACTCTCATCTGAGCACGATGGCAGATTGACTAGCGAGAATCAAGCCGCAATGCATATATATATATATATATATATATATATGGATGATGATCATGAAAGGTTGAAACGCGACAATACACGTGACTACTGGTAGTTTTGACGTTGTTCGACGACTGGTTAAATACAATTCGATTGGTGTTTACTTCAAGCTCGCAAATTGGATTTACAGAATTGTCACCAACACCCGCACAATAATTGATTGTTTAATTGGCTTTCCTATAGATATATGTGGTGAAAGATGCAAAAGATTAATATTCGTGTTTGAATAGAAATTTTGCAGCCGACATTTCCAGTCAAATACAATGTGTGTGAGACTATTAGAGTTTAGAGCCGCATATCAAATTTTGCTTTCCATGTTTATATGTATTGCGTTTCATCCTCGCTGGTCAGTTTGCCGTTGTACTCTGATGATGATCATGGAAGGTCGAAACGCGTCAGTGCATGCGACTGGCGGTAGTTTTGCTATGTTGTTCGATGACTGGTTAAATACAATTGGATTGGTGTTTACTTCAAGCTCGCAAACTTTTATTTAAAGAATTGTTACCACCAATCGCGCAATCATTGATTGTTTAGTGATTTACTAATTTAACAGTATAATCTTCTGGCAAAGCGCCGTGGTCAAACATAATAGACATAGCCAGTAATTTCAACGTTAAACTATATCAGGACTACTGGGAATTCAGAATTGCAGGAAGATGGACCATAGTTAAGAATGACAGTAAAAGGGTTTACAGTTTTTTAATCTTGCTTTAACCTGCTCGTGGGAAGCTTAATATTTCAGCACCGCAGATGGCTTCTTGCCACAAGGCTTGGCTATGTAAATTATACCGATGGGACGATGAAATAGTGTAGTCATATCGACTTTATTCTGGTAATTAGACGATGATCGGTCTCGGTGTAATTCTATGAATCGAACCGATCTTTCTTCAGCAGAATCGGATTGAAATTAAATTAGACACGACCGCCGTATTTTGCCAGACCATCTGTGTAGTTAAAATGAATGCAAATGAACAACAAGCCTTCGCGGTCACGTATGATTTTTCAGCGTTACCTTTGTCCACAGTAATAGTGTACTAAACGACATCTGAAACACTATGACGTAAAAAATCATGCAAACCTCGTTATGTCTTTAAACAATAAAACAAAAAATTATTTTCTTTCTTTTGACACGTGACATCTGTGGCAAATCTAAGAGATTGCACCCTGGCTGGCAAGATTCGCAGAGTACACTATCAGCCACGCATCGGGTGTAATGTTTTTAATAAACTGTAAGCGGTATCGAGGCATAACGATCGATTCTAACTGCATACTCAGATACAACATAGCCTTAGTGATTATTTGGACAGATGCAGTTTCTAGAGCGCGGGTCTTCAAACACTTCACATTCTTCTTATTCTACTGCGTATTGACAGCGGCATGCTTAGTGCTGGAAAATTCCTTCGATCTTGTTACGAGACAGACGTTAAAATACTAATTTTGATGAAGTAGCGTAAATAAGCAAGCCCATGTGCAACTGTAAAGTCGAAAGAAGCCATGCCTTCTCCTCGGAATTTTTATTCAGCTTTGTGGAACGAATGTTCAAAGGAATTTGGGCTAATTGACGCTAGCCAAGTGAAGGAATTTGTAGCAAAATAGGGAAAGTGCGTTGTTGTGGTGCCCATCCACAAAAAAAGTTAGCACTAGCACTCATACCAACTGTCGTTGTATCTGTTTTTGTCGAATATAAAGTAGCCACTGCTATTATCTTCAGAAGAAGTCACGACGAGCGAAAGAAGCAAACTAGAATAATTCAAAGGGAGGTTTAGACCGGGAATTCGATGCGTAGATCAAATTCATGCTTCCCATCATAGTTTGAAGTTGCGTCATCGCTATCACCAACCCTTAATGTTTTCAATAGAATAAACAGCGGATTTCGATTACGTGACACGAAACAAGTTAAAATGAGTCAAAATCATTCATTTTAATAGAGCCTGAATTAATTACCCGTCGACCTGTATTCTTACTATCAAGAATCTTTGCTGAGATAGCCCCAAAAATCCCCGGAGAACAGTGGTCATGATTAGTTAGATGATCTCGAACACGCTGGAAATACTATTTTGGAAGCACAAAAGAAAAAGGGACTCCAGAGAGGCAGCCAAATGCCACGAAAACGTGCAAAATAATTAATTTTGATCCGGTGCCTAAGGCTGTATTTAATGGTCCTCTGATACTCAATGTTAATGTATTCGTCGACTTTGAATCGCTGGTGAGAGCAGACGGATCGGCTTTTGCAGAAATTCACGGGCGCTTAAGCTGTGTTGCAGCTGCCTATGGCAAATTATGCAAATATCACTGGGATCTCCCTCCTATTTCACTAAACACTAAGTCTAACGTCGTCAAGTAAAATACACTGTCGGTTCATTCTTTATGCTCCGGCAACACGAAAGGAGACCAACTATAGCTGAAGCGAGTGAACATATTTGTAAGCCGATGTAATTTTTTTTATTTTGTTAAGGTCGCTACCAGCTGAACATCGAGGTGCATTATTACAAAGAAAAATTTACGACTCGAATAGTTTTTTCGGCCTCTATTAACATCGAACTTTTTTTTATAGAACACTCATTGATTCACGCGCGGTACTGTTTAAGCAGATCACTTACACATCCAGATCGCCAGAACGGCGATGCAAATCTAGCAAAGTGCTCGAACAGTGGAAGTTTTAAACCAGCCATCAGGTGGCTGGATGTCATCACTTACTCACGCCACAGCGTATCCTCACTAACAAAGAGATACTTAAATGTGAGAACATCTGTTGGAGTGTAGTAAAATTAGTATCAAGTGGTGAGGCCTGATTGATTGTCCTAGGCTCTTTGGGAGTCATGCGTGCAGATCTGGATTCCCATTTTGTATGTATGCATGTATGTCTTTCTGTATGCATGTATGTATTTAGGTATGTATTTATGTAGTTATTTATTTAAATATGCATTTGTGTATGTAGGTAGGTATGTATGCATGCATGTATGTATGTATGTATCGATAAATGTATATATGTAGGTATGTATGTATGTATGTATGTATGTATGTGTGTATGTATGCATGTATGTATGTATGTGTGTGTATGTATGTATGTATGAATGTATGAATGTATGTATGTATGTATGTATGTATGTATGTATGTATGTATGTATGTATGTATGTATGTATGTATGTATGTATGTAATACTTCAATTTTAAATTATTACTTTTAGTTTAGAATTTTAGAATAGTTTTGTCGTGTAGAATTTGACCACGTATCTTTGTCAGGCGGGTATCTCCAATGCTCCGAAGACGTCTAAGGAAGGCTAAATCGCTTCACAATATGCAATTTCAATCGGCCTTACCATTGTCTACACCTGACATGAAAATACGCAAAGATGAATAAAAAGTGCAAGACCGAATCGTGTGAAAATAACTATAATTATAGAGGTAAAGTGGGTTACCTGAATGTGCGAGAAATGACCACCGTGGCCGCAATCCTGACACCAAACAAACAGTCCACGTACCGCCAAATGGCATACGGCACAACTAACTATCACAGGATCACTGCTTTTATGTCGAGTGCACGCCCAGCCATTGTGCTGTTGTACTGCTTCAAACATAACAACCGAGGAACTTTGTAACAGAAAAGAAAAAAGACAATAATAATCATTGAAAGACAGCGTAAACAGACAAAATCTATAGAGATTGACTAATGCATAGACAAAACAACCTAATAAATTATTTAAATCAGTCTCATTATATATATACATTTGTCAGTATAATCTAAGCACTGTATAATGTAGATAAGGCAATTCATCCAGTAGACCGGTATCGTGCCCGCGGCACTTATAGAGTCACGACATATTTCGATCACATACAGAATTCATTTGGGCTGCATAATTTCTATGCAGTCACAAAATGAACGGTTTATATTATTAAACGAACATTGGTTGCGCGGGCGCTGATAACAATTACTTTTAATCAAGTTTGCGATATTGATATAAGCACCTTACCCATTAATTAATTACATATATCAGTATAAACTAAGAATTGTATATTGTAGAAAAGGCAATTCATCCAGTAGACCGGTTTCGTTCTTATTGGGAGCTCATCACGTACTGTCCAGAATTTGCCGAGGACAGGGCTCGAACATGTGAAGGTCTGTTTCGGAATCGGTTGCACTAACCACTGAGCCACCCTTCAAGATCGCATCCTTGATTTAATCAATTGTTATCACTGCCCGCGCCACCAATTTACATTTAATTATATAAACGATCAATTCAATAACACTTCTCCAAGTAGCATTGTGTCTGTTCTATAATGACAGATTGGCAGTGCTTATTTGTAACTTTAGGGCTAAAGTTATGCTATATAGGCTCCACCTAAAGAAAAGACTAAACGAGAAACGTTAGTACATAACTAAAACTTGTGTTAAGTGCGCGGCAAAGTGGCTCAGTTAGAGCAACAGATTCGGAAACAGATGTTCCCAGGCTCGAGCCCTGTCCGCAGCAATTAAGGAAAGTACGTGAAGAGTTCCCAATAAGGACGAAATCGGTTTGCCGAATGAATTACCTCTTCAACTTCAATGTTTAGTTGATTCTGACAAATGTATGCATCTTTTGGGGCTGGAACTTATATCATGATTGCAACCTTGATTTAAATAATTATCACTACCCACGCAACCAAAGCTCGTTTAGTCGTATAAATCCATTTAATGTTAACCAAAAAATTAACCTTCGATGTTTTTCATTTTCATTACAGAATGATTACTCTTGTCTCGTCGGTTAATTACGAAACTAGTTACGAAAGAAAATAACTGCTAGTATTCTCTGGTGTATTATTTTTAACTAAATTTCTTACTGACGACAAATAAATTAAAAAATATCTTGAACCAATAATATTTTTCGCAGCGACATTTTGAAAAATAATGGATAATCACTAAAAAAATTAGGGGAACGAAGGGCGCTACCATTTAAAATAACTAGATTATCCCAAGAAACAAATAATTAGAAATACTCATCACAAATTATATAAATTTATAAATCTTGAAATTTTTAGCGTTACCTGTTTTGTTTGTTTAAAAACGAAAATCTAAGCCAGTAAATTTATACGTCAAGTATTTGCCAGAAATTACGCGGCAGTGACTCGAACCTGGGTATTTCGCTTAAAAATTGCAACACATTCGCTGTGCTCCAACCGCAATTCAAAACAGCCGTTTTCTATTAAATACGATGTCGTGTTTCTTCAGTAGTCTTTTCCTCAGGTGGACCTATTTGGCATCTATATCGACACAAAGATCCAACTGGCCATCCCCCATTTTGGTGCAATTGCATAATATATATGTCCGTATAAATCAAACTGAACGTAATGTAGCAAATGCAATTCTTCAACTGGACCCGTTTGGATCTTACCAGGCACTCGTAATGTACTTTACCGCATAACCACAACCGGGGCTCGAATCGCAGCACATTTACTTCAGACGTGCAAGTCAACCACTGCGCTCTCCAAGCCGCGATCTATGTGCAATTATTAGTTATATACCAAATTATGATGCCTTTGTCAATATTTCCTTCAGGTAGAGCTCATTTGACATATTTTTTATCGAAAGTTCCAACTGGCCACCGCAGATCTTTAGTTATAAAACAGGCACCATTCCAGTTAGGAAAGTAATAATTAATTAAGGTATTGTGGTAAGATTTTAAAGTATATATTCTATCAGTATAAATTACGCATTAAATAAGGTAGCAAAAGATGAAAGATCAGTGGTAGAAAGTGCAAGATATACGTAAAAAGCGATGCAAAATAGTCTAAACCTAGAGAACTTAGATCGGAGTAGAAAGTGTCATTGCTATCACATCTGTCGCATATGATAAGACCATATGCAGATACAACGAAAAGGCAACATTAAGTAAGATTTCGATTATTGCTTTTAGAAGGCTTCTTCAGGCGTGCTGCATATACTAGATTGTTTACAAGGATCCATTTAGTTAAATAAACATCAGTTTGTAAGCTAAGGACAATTCCGACTCCCCGTGGCCAGATTTGAGAAAATTCCAATGTATCAGAGGTTCGAAACTAATAGCGCATAGACAATGATGGAGTACACAGTCCTGTAATACTCATAGGATCTTTCTGCTAGTTTAGTTTTAATGTAAGAACATCAAATACGCTCACGTGAACACCTTACCTTGCGATATTTGGCATTAGACCTTGGAATTTGATCAACATCCACAATACTCATAGCAACGAAAATATCATTATTTTTAGATAGGGGTGAGAAAAGAGAAGAAAGGGAAGTGGAATCAGAATTAAACGATTCGACATATGGTATGTTTAAAGACAAGCATCTATAATTGTCTATTAGCTGTTGTGCACATAGTAACAAATTAGTTCAGTTGTGACCAGAAGCATAAACCAAATACAACATGAACGGAACGTATAATCTCGTGCACATTCGCTTCGTGCTTACTGGAGACTCATCAGTAGGCGCTGGTATTACGCCCTTTACTCACTGCATATTTGGGTACGACCTAATGTTCTTTTACCGTCCATATATAACCATGAACAAGTTATGGTTATATGGCAATGAAACATTAATCAATTTTGGCTTTTGTATGGCTGCGCATGATTGTGATATTTGGGTGAGTAATGTGGAAAACTGATACGGCACATCTCCTCTACTAATGTGTAAACCTAAAGTAGTGAAGCTAATTTTATATAGTCTTCGAAAAAATGACTTCAAAACAAACTCACTATGATATATATATATATATATATATATATATATATATATATATATATATTATATCAGGCTAGTGTATGGATTTGCTGCGGTAAAAAAGGTGCTCAGAAATAGTTTTATTTCTCAATTTTGATGAACTCTAGTATACATTGAAATTCAATGTGTTGGTATTATGTACCGACTCGGCAACCATAGGGTTCGTACCATATGCCTTTTCGGCAACCATAATGTTGGTATCAGGTACTGACACAATAGCCATAGTGTTGGTATCCTTTACAGACTTGGTATATATTAGAAAGAGTGAGTTCGCTAAGAAGTCGCATTGTCGTAAACTTTACATGAAGTTAGCTTCACTACTGTAAGCTTACACATTCGTATAGGCGATTGACCGTCCGATTTTCCCAAATCCCTAACGAAAATATACAGTTGATAAAGGGCGTAATACCGGTTCCTACTGAAGAGTCGTCTGTAAGCACGAAACGAATGTGCACGGGATTATACGTTCCGTTCTTGCTGTCTTTGGTTTATCCTTCTGATCACAACTGAACTAATTTGTTACTAGGTTCGCAACACCTAATAAACAATTGCATACATATTAGTTCGCCGCCACAAGCAGATATAATAACACGAATAACGAGAATAAATTCATTCTTAGTAACTTATTGCCTGCATTCATAAAACTAACATATCTCTATTCCAGTATGCTTTGTGTCAAAATTAAAATTATTTTAGGATTATATAAGAAAATTGGATATGATTTATTTCGAGGAGAATAGATTTATTAATATTTTAAATTTAGCATACGTAGTATCCAATTAGTTCATAAAAGGACTACGAGGATAAGCCCTTTGATCCACACCAGTCATGTTTGATGACAGGAGACATCACTAATCGATATTCACTACAGAAATGGCCAAGTAACTGCAATCTCTTAAACTTGTGTGTGTTAAATCAATAATGTTCAACTAAACATAGAAAGAGTACATCGTAGACATTAATTAGTTAATGGATTCTTCCAGATTTATAAATTAGGAATGGGCGACCTAGTGTTCACATATAACCACGAACATCTTATGGTTATATGACAGTGATACATTAGTCACTTTTTGGCTTTTGTATGGCTCTGCGTGATGATGAGATATATGCACTTGATAAATAATTTTTATAAAGAATTTGTAA
This sequence comes from Eudiplozoon nipponicum, assembly GCA_029291075.1. Lineage (NCBI taxonomy): Eukaryota > Metazoa > Platyhelminthes > Monogenea > Mazocraeidea > Diplozoidae > Eudiplozoon > Eudiplozoon nipponicum. Next base: position 81,735 of record JAQBSW010002354.1, read on the forward strand.
CATTTGGAGACGAACATGCGTTTAGCGACAAAATGCGGATTGGCGAGTTCCGAATATGTTGGAAGAGGTTAAAAAATTGGACATTTTTTTAGACTGAATCAGTTAGCGAGTGAAACTTTACACTAAGAAACAAGCAGGCTTGCTCATCGCAACTTAATAAATTTGTGCTACTATGTAGCTTAATAGCTGAAGTTAATCGAAGCCAGCGCATAAAAAACTTTCTGAAGTACAAATTGTTCCGAATGATTGCGATTATTTCTTGTAAGGTTAGTTTAATTATAAAAAGTGCGACGTCAGCACTCACTACAGAGTCTATACGATATATCAAAGCAGAGTGGTGTTATATCAAACTATAAATGATCAGTTTATTCTAGAATTGCTTTAATAAGAATTTCATACCTAGGATAATGCACCATCAAATTTACTCCCATTACTTGATCAATTTTAATTTTGTAGATCCAGGTTCCTAATGACGATTATTCAGCAAATGAGAAAAGCAAGCGTCAATAGGATTATATTTAATGTTATTGCTGACTTTGATATTGCCACTTGTCCCAAAAGACTAACCTATTGCTAGTATGTATTAGGTGTTGCGAACCTAGTAACAAATTAGTTCAGTTGTGACCAAAGACAGTATGATATCAGTTATAAAATTTCGCGATAAGTATGTCATCATTCAATTAAATACATAACAGTTAAATACTGTTTGTTACTAGGTTCGCAACACCAAATACATACTTGCATATATATTAGATCTCCACAACAAACAGTATTTAACTGCAAGTATGTATATGTTATATATTAAATTAAATGATGTCATGCTTACCGCGAAATGTGACAACTGATATCGATCAAAGCCAGAGTGTATGGATTTACTGGAGTAACAGGTGTTCAGAAATTGTTGTAATTCTCAATTTCGGTGTACTATAGTATACATTGATATCCATCATGTTAGTACCATGTACCGACTCGGAAACCATATTGTTAGTACCATGTACCTTTTCGGTACTATAATGTTGGTATCGGTTACTAACACAATAGCCATAGTGTTAGTATCCTTTACAGACTCGGTATATATATTATATAGAGTGAGCTAGCGTTGAAGTCGCATTTTCGAAGACTTTATATGATGTTAGTTTCACTACTGCAGGTTTACGCATTCGTCTAGGAGATTGTATCGTCCTGTTATCTCACATTCCTCACCCAAATATATAGTGGTTAAAGGGCGTAATACCGGCTCCTACTGATGAGTCGTCAGTAAGCACGAAACGAATGTGAATGAAATTATACTTTCCGGTCATGCTGTCTTTGGTTTATCCTTCTGGTCACAACTGAACTAATTTGTTACTAGATTCGCAACCCCTAATACATACTTGAATACATATTAGTTCTCCGCAACAAACAGTATTTAACCTATTGCTAGACACACCATCTATAATGCATAAAGACCTTCACCTTTTTTGTCTAACTCATCATAGAAAATAAGAGTACTCTTTCATAGTTTACGGTTGCTTGGTTTATCTGAAAATTTTAACCATAGCTAAAAAACGTGTTACTGATAGCATGAAATATCTTTCCTTTATATTGCCGAGAAATCAATTACTCAGATGTAGTGTATCTGTTAATTACCCAAATAACTAGATTGAAGACAACTCTATAAATTAGAATGAGATTTTCGTGGTTCACGAACTATACATCTATTAGATAAGTAAAGATTGTGCTAGTAATTCAACTAGAAAACACTGAAGAAATTACATAAAGACAACGAAAACTGCAGCAAAAACACGGAAGATGATAAAAAGCACAAATATCTATACCTTTTATTGTGACTAGTGGCACCGTTAATTATAGTAGCAGAAGACGCGGCTGTTTGTAGAACACTGACATCAGTAGTGGTTGCCGAATGATTATCAGCGAATTCTTTAAATTTACTACCATTATGAGGAACGAATTCGCCGTTTACTCTCGAAAGTGGAGCAGCATCAATACTAATTGCAGTACCGCTAATTTCACGTGACTCATTAGTACTTTTCTGCAGATCACGTACATCTTTATTAACCAAGGAAAGCAAACTCTCTTGATCACCGGCTGGTGGTAATGGAGAAGAGGTTGAACGCACAGAGGATGGAATACCGTGTCGAAAATTATTAGGATCTGGATCTGCCAACGCCGGTGTATGACCCGATTGTATCGGCTTTGAACACCGACCGCATCTAACAGCGACGCTAGTTGAGCGTTGGTTTAGACTCGCTACACCAACAGCCAGCCGTGGAGACTGGTTAGTGTCGTCATTCACCGTAAAGTTACCGGTGACTTGGTTGCACTCAGATGTGTTCCGATTGGTCGATTGACAAATATTTAAATAGTCTGCTGTTCTTTTTCTACGTAGCGTGCTTAACAACGTCCAGTTTCGTGGTGACGGTGTACTGCCACACGATGACCCACACAACTTTATTATACGAGTCGATAAAATCCAGCGTCGAAAACTGGACAGCAAATCGAGGTAGGCAAGAAACCAGGATTCGATTCGAGATTCATCAACAAAATCAGCTATCTGAGTCCGTTCTGTGCCTAGTATCAATAGCGCTGTGCAAACAGTCTGCAAATGACCTTGTTCTACCTAAATTAAAAGCAAAGCAAGGAAGACCAAGCAAAATATTAAACTTCACACTGGTATTGTCTATCCACCACTTTCGGGGCATTAAATCAAAAACGAATATTTACCAACATCACTAGCCATTGTCCAACCAGTGGAAGCATATCCGCTAGCGGTCCATCGAGTTCAGGCCGGGTAAAATTCATCAACTCAGTTGTCCTACCATTAGAAATCGACTTTTTCTTATTGTGGCGGTTATCATCCAAATGAGTATCATTTGAAATTTTAGAAAGAGGTGCTGATGAATACGGAAAGTTGGTGGGCTTTGCGATCGGTGGAGCCAAGAGCTGGTTACAAATAACTGCATGTCGAGCTGACGCGCCGCTGTAAGCGATGCGGTAGTTGAGGTCGCCGTTTTTAACTTTACTGTGTCCATCACCAACAGAGCTATTATCATGAATTTGGTTGGTAGTGCAAGTAGTAGAACATTCACTTTTCACAGCAAACCACTCAATCTAAGAATGATGGAGTAAAGAAAAGTAAAAAAATAGGCATGAAAATCTTCGATACTATAAAGTTACATCAGATATTAATACCAAAACGTTTTAATCAGTTGCAAACGTTGGAGACTGTATAGCTTGGAATTGGAGTTGCGGCAAAACGTAAATTTTACTTTACAAATTATTTTTAAATTAAAATGATTCTATAAGTACTTTCAGATTAATATGGAATATTTCTGTACTGTAATGTTTAAAATAGAACCATCCTCCAAAATCAGAACACACATGCATGTATAATAATTAATCGATGCAACAAGCGTAGAATACACAATAAAAACCTACTGATATATGAGCAAATGAACCAGGACCTCTCAAAGCACAAGGATGATATTTAGCTTTTCAAATTGAGTAGAACTAGGAGAATTCGTTTTCAGTGTTAAGGAGTAAATATCGCCAATCACCATTTCTCCAACTGTCCGCCGGAGATCGCGCATGTTAACAATAATTACGACACAATCCACTAGCATAACCAACTGTAAAACCTTAATTCGTTAGTTTAGCAGTAACCAAATTTACGTAGCTGCTACTAATGTATTGGTCCTGAAAATCTTCATGCCGGAAATCCACATGCGAGTTGCTGATTCTGATTTCAGAGCAAAAATTTTAACGCGCGAAACACATTTGACGGTTGCAGGACAATTGATATCACTCGTAGGTTGATAAAATCTTGATTCCCTTACATTTCTAGGTGCACAGCTTGTCTTTTTATTTATTGATGGGTTTTCCCTGTCCCGTAACTCTGAAGCCTTTCTTCCACTGCCTGTCCAGAAATGTGTTTGAAGAAAGATTTTCCAAACATTCACAAACATTTCCAAGTGCATCGATTTTTGGCCTTGATTAATGGGTTCTCACTTGTCCCTACATGAGCTGCTTGTATTAAAATGACGTTGAAACCGGATTTTCCGTTATGTTCAGACAATCAGCTGATTGAGGGCTTCAAAATGAAGGGACAAGTGAAAACCCATTAATCAAGGCCAAAAATCAGTGCACCTGGAAATGTAAATTCAGGATTTTACCGACCTACGAGTGCTATCAATTGTCCCGCACAAAAAAGGCGGAGAGATAACAAACAAGAAGGACAGCACTGCGCATTATTCATCAGCATTCACAAACATTTCCGGACAAGCAGTGTAAGGACGGCTTCAGAGTCACGGGACCAGTGAGAACCCATCAATCAATTAAAAAAACAAGCTGTGCACCTGGAAATGTAAAGGAATCAAGATTTTACCGATCCACGAATGCTATCAATTGTCGCACAATCATCACTTGTGGTATCCGCTCGAAAGATGAAAGCACTACACAAAAGCAAATTCCTTTTAAGGAATATTTAAGCACGAAACACATGTTTCTCATCATTGTGTGACAAGTAGTCATGTTCTGTCTTTCCATTAAAATATGCCAATAACTCAAAGAGCAATCATTTCAAGCAACCATGTTTGACTAAAGGTATGTGGCTGATAATAGAAATTAGGCTGTGTTTAAAGAAAACGCTTTGCGTGATGTAATGCTGCATAATCACGGGGACGTTAGTTTGATATAACACTGTTGTTATATTACATGCCCGAATTACCTTGATTAAAAACTTCTTTGATACTAATTTTCGAGTATCTTGATCAATCAACAATTCATCATAAAGCTAGTGAGAAATTTCATTCGCTTCAATTTAGTTACACTTATTATCTAGTGCAGTGCCGGCAATTGGTGTCACGGGAGCATATCACAATAGCACGCCAAGTACGCTCGCGGTATCTTTGCTACTGTTCGACAAGATTATTTATAAAATCTGCAGGCTTCTTTTATCATATGACCCATGCTCTAATGGAATCATCTCTAACCTTCAGTGCAGCCAGTTTTGTGTATTAATAATTTAAATGGAGAAAACATTGTGTATTGAAGCATAACATAATTAAAGAGTAGCTTTAAGTAGTAATTTTAAAAAAGGTTATTGTCCTTTTACCATGGAATACATTAGCAGTATTATATTTACTGTTATCATTATTTGTATTATTATTTGATCAATAGTGCACGAAGGCCAAATTTCCTAAATCGGTTTTTACCACAATTGCACACGACGTCAGAGGGTGCAATTTGTTTAAGTTATACAAATTTTTTTATTAGTAAAAAACATTAATAAAAATCTATCCTGTTTTTATTTTCAGATAATTTTTTAAGCTCTTTTACCGTTATATAAATTCCATTCAATATATGTCCTTGATAAATATTTTATCTATTAAGATACCTGATTACTTAATGTTTACTCTAGAAAATGAAAAATAAGCTAAAATAAGGAAACATCAGTACATTTACCCCAAAGGAAATGTTAGAAAGGGGTGCTAGGACACTTTCTCGTACTCCAAAAATGCTTGCTGGGCAACAAAAAATCTCTAATTAGAGCCGCTGTGTTAATGCAATAGGCAATTTGCTAAAAAGCCATTTATCGACCAGGATTACCTAGGCAAATATAATTAGCTTCTTCTATGATGAGCATCTCCGGTTGGAATGGTGTAGAATAAATACATCGCCATGGAGGGAAACTTATTTTTAAAAAGGACACACTTAACTATGAGCCATCAGAACAGCAGATTTATTAACTGATGTGACTTTGAAAAC
>JAQBSW010002354.1:92500-105190 GCA_029291075.1 Eudiplozoon nipponicum
CCAATACATAAATGCATGCGAATTTAATGTATTACTAAGTCGCCGACATAATATGCTCAAAGTTAATAAGTTAACAGTGCCATAGTGTGTTAGCTCTAATATTTGAACCAATAGCTTTGAAAACCATATCTATATTAAAGCAAAACATATATATATATATATATATATATATATATATATATATATATATATTAGGGACTTGAATCACTAACTGTTTGGGAATTGAGATATTCCATAGTAGTAATACATTTCACTAACGACCGATATCGCTATGATCAGGTAAATTATCATTGGCCCATATTATGGAATTATACAATTGAATTGTGCATGGTGAAGACCTTTCACTTGTTGGAACCCTTAATGTGGCTGTTAAAATACCAAGATAAGGCAAAATTAGATGACCACCAATGTCCGCTCAGGTTCGAACCTTCTTTTTGTGTTAATCTCGTTAAGTTGTATACAGCTACGAGTAACAGTAAGTAAACTTAAAAAATAGCTGCCAATCATCCAAAACTAGACTATTCTATGTGTAAGGTAAATGCTCTTTTTGACAATGTTATATATAAACAGTCGACACAGAACATAATTCACATTCAAACTTTAGTACCCTTATACATGCTATGTCAATGATATTACACCTTATATTTTAAAACGTTGCTTTATAAAAACCGTATGTTCATTTTCAAAAAGGTTATTAACAAATAGTATGAATATCGTAGTCTATGTGTAAGTTAAATGCACTTTTTTGAAAAAAATTAATCATAAACGGTCGACATAAATTAAAATTAAAATTCAAAGTAGGGAATTTAAATAATCTATGTCAATCTGGTCATTTACATATAGTTCTATCTGTTCTTCGTCGGTCAATGCAAAGTAAAACAATGAAAAAATGGAAATTGCATACAATAAATACCTAAATTAGCTAATTTTGCCTCATCTTGCCACGTTGGAATTTCATTGGCTACAGTAAAAGCTTCATCTGGTAGCAAATCTTCTCCGCGCGTCGAATGCTCCGCCAAGACTTTATCACCATTGGGCAGCACTGATTTGAGACTGGATGGCGCCACACTAGTTGGTATGCTAGTACGTACTTTGGTGTGTTCATTCATTTCATTACGAGTTATTGCCGTACTTGAGGAAGGTATAACGGTATTACAAGTCATAGTAGCATTACCACACGATGTAGGTGACAATGGAGCACACGATGCCGGGACACTGGCATAACGACCAAAAACCTGATGAGCTACAGAGCCATTTGCTGCACTTTCAATATAACAGTCTACGAGACTGGCCAATTTTCCAGGCAACGGTGCAACAACAGGTTTTCCGAATGATAAATTAAATTTACCTGTCGATCGTGGATACACAAAATAGTTACAAACATACTCGTATGCAAATTAAATAATAAGCTTACTAAATAAAACAAAAAACTTACTAAACTAAATAAGGAAATTCAATCGATGTTAATGAGGTATTAATAAATAACCGCGTAAATTTTTGTACGTGCGTGTGTGTTTTATCCTGGGCATGGTATCAAAGAAATTGTAAAAAGGTGGTGTTTAATGAACATATCTAGATAAATTTTAGTCGCAAGCAAATGTGGACCACATTTGGTTAAATCTGAGGCTAATCGACCGAAAATGGAATGGAATCGTGGATACATTAAATGTAATCGCAAGAACAACAACTTTCATGCTATTTATAGTTATGCTGCTGTTGTAAAGTCATTAGGACGTTTATGCATAGTGGGGAAATATATGAAGACCAGTATAGAATTCAGATTGAAAGAGTCCCGGTCGTAATTGAAATTCACAGGAGACTTGGACAAGTAATATAGTCAAAGCGCCAAAAACAGTGTTTTAATTAAAACAGACTGCAGCAGTACAGAATTCAAAATTATTGCAAATACAAAAATTTCTAAAAGCCTATGCAACGAGTTTATTCGAATATTGCGTTAGTGTTGTTATACTTGCCAGGTGAGTCTAATCTAAAATTCTTCTTAACTCGCCTCTTCAGTAGTCGACCAGTTCTTTTTATATTACAATCGGAGCAAACTAATATTTTTGTAGCCAACCAATCTACGTGTTGACAAAAAAGTGGCCTGCTAAAATGACTGCCAGCAAGCCTTCAGTTGACAAAACAAATATTGCCTTCCCATTGTATTTAACCAGTGGTCGAACAACATAGCAGTGAGTCACACGTACTGACACACAATAAATGATTGTTTGATTTAATATATATATATATATATATATATATATATATATATGGCGAAAGTTGCAAAAAGTTATTGTTCGTGACTGCACAGAACTGGTGCAGCCGACATTACCAGTCAAATAAAATGTATGCAAGACTACTAAAGCTGACAGCCGCATATCCAATTTTGCTCTCCGTATGTATGCCTTGCGGATTGATCCTCGTTAGTCAATTTGCCGTCGTACTCTGATGATGATCAGGGAAGGTCGACAAGCGTCAGTGCATGCGATTGGCGGTTGTTTTGCTATGTTGTTCGAAGACTGGTTAAATACAATAAGATTGGTGTTTATTGAAAGCCCGCAAACCGGATTAAGTGAATTGATACCACCACTCGCGCAATCAATGATTGTTTTATTTTATGACCTATGCATATGTGGCGAAAGATCCAAAAGGTTAATTTTTGTGACAATAGAAATTGTGCAGCCATTATTTTCATTCAAGTACAATGCATGCGATACAACTAGAGCTGAGAGCCGCATATATAGTAATGCTTCCCCCCCCACACACACACACACACACAAATATATATATATATATATATATATATATATATATATATATATATATATATATATATATGCATCGTGGTTTGTTCCTCGCTAGTCAGTTTTTCGTCCTGCTTTGATGATAATCAAAGAAGGCCGAAACGCGTCCGTACGTGTGAAAGACGGTATTTGTGCTATAACGTTCAAATACTGGTTAAATAAAATGGAATTGGTGTTTACTTCAAGCTCGCAAACTTGATTTAAAGAATTGTTGCCACCCTCCGCGCAATTAATAAATCAGTAATTGTATTTTACCTTTCTATTTGGTATTTAATAAGTCAGTGTTAAAAAATATTTTAGTCATACAAGAAGGTTTTGTCTATCAAGCATTAAAAATGCTTAATTTAGTTACTATCGTCGAATAAATGTGTATTTGTGGACGTAATGCATTACCTGATGGTTCTGCAAAAAGAAAGTCGTCTTGTCTTTCCGATAATATATTAGCTCCTAGGTTTACTTTCATACGCGCATTTGATTGCTGTAGCAAGCCAATGTTAAGGGCATTTGTTGGCGTTTTGTCACTTCCTTCAGCATTATGTGAAATTGAATTCGGCACACCAGAAATGTTTACCGCAGTTTTAGTGGTTGGCGACAGAATGTTATCGTTTAACATTTTGATATTCTGTTCGCCGGGCATAATTTCGCCGAACTTTTCGGTTGTCAACGCTTTGGTATCAGTCGCTTCGCTATTGAGTGAGTTTCTCAGAGAACACAGACATTTCTGATCAGAAAGTGACGGCAAACCAGCGGAAGCATTTCGATATCCATCTGAAGTTAACACAGGAAAAAGGACTACTCAAATTACAGTAAAAAAAGAGCAAGAAAGAAATAGAGAGGCGCAAACAATTCAGAGTGATTGTAGCACTCAAAATAACGAAAACCAAATTCAATTTTTAAAAATTTTGTTTATGAGCTTGAGTTAGGAATCTACCCAATTTTATCTAACCTGCCGCATATCTTGGCAAAAATACCACCAGTCACACGAACTAGTGAGATTAAGTCTTTCATGGTCATCATCAGAGAACGACGGAAAAATTATTAACAAGGATCAAATCAAAATGAATATGTAAGATATGGGATGCCAGATGTTCGGTTCTCGTTTCTAGAAGTATAACGTACATTGTACTAATATATATATATATATATATATATATATATATATATATATATATATATATATATATATTTTAATTAGAAGAAAAGACACATTAATAACATAGTGGATAAAGGACATTTATTTCGTGAATACTAATAATCGCTATACAATCTTTCATTTATATACGTTCTGGGTTTTCAATTGATTATAATAATGGTAACAAATCTGACTCACTTTTACTTCTGTTTCTTGTTTTGGCTGGTTTGTAAGTGTGTATGCGTTTGTGTTTGTGTGTGTGCGTGTTTGCATGTAAAGGTCATTCTCGCTGTATTGCAAAGTGATGTCCGAGATCTGCTCATTATTGTTTTGATGGTTTCAAAATTAACCATGTGTGCGCATTGTTCGCTGTTACATGTACGAGAGCTATTTTTCCCAGTGTAATCGAACCTTTCACCTTTTTGTGCAAATTTGCATTTTGCACATGGTAACAGCGCCAGTGTGGATAGCAGTGTTGAACGCTCATATTCTTTGGAAACTTCTGTCACCGTATGCGCCTCTGTTATTTCCTCTTCAGTTTGTTGACAATCCGATTGAATGTTTGTTGATTCTAGTCGAGGGCCTGATGGTCTGGCCTGGATACTAGTATATTGTTGTTGAATTTTGTTATTCTTGGCCAGTCGATTAGAATATCATGTTGGTGAAACTTTTGAATATTAAGGTTAGGTGCTTTTTGTTTTATATATTGTTGATATATATATATATATATATATATGCTCTCATATATATATACTATATATATATACTTACCTTTTAATTTAACACCGTATGATTATAATTAGGAAAACCAGAATTTTATAAATAACAAAGTGGATAAAGGCCATTTATTTCGTGAATACTAATCATCGCTCTACATTCATACATATATATACATTTTGGGTTTTCAATTGATTATGCTAGTGGTAACAAATCTGACTCGTTTTTACTTCTGTTTGTTGTTTTGTTCAGTTGGTGAGTGTGTATGCGTTTGTGTTTGTGTGTATGCGTGTTTGCATGTAAAAGTCATTCTCGCAGTATTGCAAAGTGATGTGTGAGATCTGGTCATTATTGTTTTGATGGCTTGAGAATTAACCATTTGTGCGCATTGTTCACTGTTACATATACAAGTGCTATTTTTCCCAGTGTAGTTGATCGTTTCACCTTGTTGCGCAAAGTTGTCATTTCCACATACAACAAACATACAATCGGATTGGCAACAAACTGAAGTGGAAATAACAGAGGCGCATACGATGACAGAAGTCTCCAAACAATGTGAGCATTTAACACTGCAATCCACACTGGCGCTGTTACCATGTGGAAATGACAACTTTGCGCAACAAGGTGAAACGATCAACTACACTGGGAAAAATACCACTTGTATATGTAACAGTGAACAATGCGCACAAATGGTTAATTCTCAAGCCATCAAAACAATAATGACCAGATCTCAGACATGACTTTGCAATACTGCGAGAATGACCTATACATGCAAACACGCATACACACAAACACAAACGCATACACACTCACCAACTAGCCAAAACAAGAAACAGAAGTAAAAACGAGGTCAGATTTGTTACCACTAGCACTTAATCAATTGAAAACCAAAAATGCTTATATAAATAATAATATGATTGTATAAGAATATTCGTATTCACGAAATAAATGTCCTTCATCCACTTTGTTATTTATGTGTTCTGTTTTCCCTAATCATACTATATACATATATATATACCTATATATATATATATATATATACTATATATATATACTCATTGTACCCTTCATATGTGCAAAAACGAAAGGAAATTTTATCGAATAAAAGAAACGCTTCTTTCTCATTATCTCCTCAAGTACCTACTAGTGAACATATTTTTATATACAAAGTGGAAAGAAAACAAGATAAAAATATGTAAACATAGAGAGAGTGTAAGAAAAGGGAACCAATCAATTGCGTGCGTCACCTCCAGTTTAAGCTCAATGCCTGAAGCTAAAACGTTCGACACCTTTGTATAAGATGAATCTAGTTATTCGTTCGTCAAATGCGGACGTGAATTGCAGAAGGCTGTGTGGCCAAGGCACATCATTGCCGAACTGAGGCTGAATAGATAAGTAGCGACCTTCCTTTTAATTGATTTTTACGGTAACCAATACCCATTTAACTTTGAGTTGATCTTTTGTTTTTTAAACATTTTTGTCTTTAAATCTTATTGTTAAACCAGCTACCGGGTATGTCACTTTCATTGGAACTGGAGTAGTCGTTCTCGCGGCGGTGGGCAGAAGACAATGGGTCTGCGCTATAGCAGACAGACTATAAAAACGGCTAGGCCATAGGACGATGGAGCCACTAGTAGTGGTTCAACAGGCGTTGATCACAACATTGCGAGCATTTGAAATTCGAACGCGACACAGCCTGCCAACTGACCTGTTTTGTCAAAATTTACACTCTAACAGACCTTGAAACAAAACAGAATATCTACGAACTCTGTCTGTACAGCTTAGCATATGGTAGTTTCCACATATGAAGGAAGCACTCAAGCTGGACATTGTCATATACTTCTAATAACGAATGAGCGACCTAGCGTTCTTTTTACAGTCTACATATAACTATGAATACATTGCGCATTTATTCGGCAGTAAAGTATTAGTACCCGAATGCTGATATTTTGTTGTGCTTTCTAATAAAATAAAGCGGATGGTGAAACCTTTGCTTATTGTAGATGAAACTATTTAATTAATTAGACAAATAAAATGGTCCGGATAACGTGCGTGTAGGAAATCGGAGGTCCCAAAATCGAACACTATCGAACAGTTGATTATCTAGCGAATAGTTAGACAATAAAAAAAGAAAGCTAAATGGACAAACCAGTAACATGTTGAAACTTATCGTCTACAGGCAACGACAAGGTACTTAAGCCACGCCTCTTCACTACCGATTTGGTGGATTGTCCAAGTGCCAAATTCAACTGCTGTCCAGAAACATTATTGGATGTCAACCTGCCCAATTCAATAGCGCTGAGCTGTCTTTGCCCCACTTGCTTCTTTTTGAAATCACCTTTATATTTGTCATTCACGTCTCCATCATGCCTGACGCATCCAAACTCGTTCAGAACTGCGATGCCAGAAAAGCTGTTATCCACACATTCTCCGTTGGTTTTCATCGTTTTATAACCAATAGCAAGCGAACACGAGGTAATAGTAGGTGCTTTTGTAGTTTTCGTTTTAGCAGAGCTAGCAGAGTCCGTAGGTGCTACGGTGGAGTTAGGACTACTTTTTAAGACTATACTATGACTACTCGCGACCAGACAACTGAGAAGAACTCCTTTGCTTGTGTGTAGTCGCAATTCCTCTCCAGATTTAGAGTGTGGCTTCTGTCCTCCATCACTGCTTTCTGAGAACATGACATCCCTATTCTTTTCATTGCCAATCTGCTCATTTTCCGTGAGTGGAAGATTTTGTTTTCCACAACGTCTTGTGAAAGCTGCGTACTCTGCCAAGAGAAACTGGCCTGCAGTCATTGAATTCGGCTGTGTAGACGAACCAAACGCTATTGACTCCGGTCTATTAGTAAAGAGAATACAGCAGATTTGTGTTATGCTTTATATTTTGACAGCGTAGTTGAGCTCTAAATATATTCACACGCACAAACGCGCACACACACATACAATCAAACGCACACACAAGTGTATAGATACTTATATATTATTATATTTATATATATGCTGCTGCCTGCTGTATTATGTGTGGATGTTACTCAAACTGGCAAGGAGCACATATGCACAAACAATTACGCAGCTACGTGTACATTAGCATTTTATCAAATTTAACGGAAATATGTGTAGCATAATGAGCTTGCAAATACGTAAAATGTATCCCAAGATTTACATTTTAAAAACATTACATACAGTAGAGAAGCGTTTTCCTTGAATCACATCAAGTAATCTACTTGTGGAGTAAAATACAGGAATTAATTTAGTTTAAATTTTAAAATGGCCCACATTAATTTGATACAGAAATATATTAGTCTAAAAAGTCCACATTGAAGAAAAATGAATAAAAACAGCTTTGCGTTAGGTCTGTAAATTCTCTGTTTTTTGCTCAGCACTTCACAACATCGATTTGATAGAAATAGCCTCTAAATAGAGTAGCATGTTCGCACACCTAGCCATAATTAAGATTGAAAAGCGTTCTGTTAATGTGTCGCAAGAAAAGTTTACTTATAGATATACGAGAACACCAAGCTTATTTTGCACACACCAAGTCGGTAAGTGCTCCAACAAGCGTGAATACAGTCTTCTATTATACCGGTCGAAATAAGAACGCCCACAGTAACAATTGTAATTTTAGTTAAGTTCGGATGCAGATTGCAGCGGAATTTTGTCTTTCACACGAGGTACAGTAATTTTTTGCTAGATGTACTGAAACTGCAAAATATGTGAACATCAACGTGGAATGTTGAATCTTCATCTTTGTATGGTAAGTGAGCGTACACCGTTTTTTTACCAACAGTACAAACGTTTACAACTGGTTTTACTACATCATTAGGTTTCTCCTTATCTATAAAATGTGCTCAGTAACCGTAAATAATAAGAGTATTACACCCACAATCCAACTCCGTCTGCCAACAGTTTGGCGAACAAATACGCACTGCCCTTGTTCGGAATACCTAAACTAAGCCTTTTTACATTTCAATGGCTTGTAGTTGTTGAAATTTGTATATTGCGCAGTCCATGGTTACTTAGGGAATACTGATATGCACAATCAGCCATCAGCTCCACGTTCGAGCAGCATATAAAGATAATCCAGAGCATCGTTCCCTGCCTAATCAATTGTGAAACGAACATTCATATGCCATTTCTCGCATTTATTAAGTGCTTCTTCAACACACAAACTGCTATCACAGACCAAAATTAAATGATTACCATGGAAGTCGTAGTGTTTCGCGATGCACAACGGCTCAAAGTTCTGCATTCCAGCATGCGCGTAGACATACCGACGATAATGGGCGCCAACGCCGAACCCATCCCAGCCAATCTTTTTGTTTGACTAGTTGTGAATTAGTAGAAGTAAATTAATATAGCTGATTTCAAATGAAACAAAGAGATAAACTATGTTTGATTATTTTTTATGTAATGTTCTTATGTTCCGTGGTAAGCGGTACATGAAAATGATCAAGCCTGCGACAAATGCGTCAGGAAGATACCGTTGCAAAATTGATGCACAAAATAATGATGTCAATTTCTTCTTCTCTATAATAATGTATTTTGTGTAGTCTAAGTATGCGTCAGCATTATTAAATTTTGCAGATTTCTATGTTCAGTTAAGTCTTAGCCTCCACAGATACAACGAAAATTAATTAGGTTCGAATTTAACAAGCAATAAAGAGGCGAGTTATGTGTTCTTAATGCAATCTATTTTTTATAGTTGTCAATTTGCAGCCTTTAGAATCAACAGTCGAGTACATTTTACGTATGTAAATAGACTATATAGATGTCTGTGAAAATTCGCGTTCCTAAGGCCCCCACGGCGCTCACAGCAGTGGAGATCGGCAGTGGGATCAAAATTGCAAACCAAAAATATACTACAGATGGCGTTCTACAAGCCGTAAAAGAATTCGATCTCAAAACCTTTCATGTGTTCAGAAATCGCCCATTTTCTGCAGTCGAGAGAGAACTCTCACTCTATCGGTTACCATGTCCAGCCATAGATTATGCTAGACTGTGCACTGCTACAGATGTGGATCTATGTCTCCTAAACGAAGGATTCCAGACGAGCCTATTCTAACAACGCGAAATAACCAGGCCTATCCACTGAGCTCTGTTTGCCACAAAATTCCCACATATTTGGCTCATGCGATTTTCCTTAATTATAGAGGATATGACGCGTCATGATCAAGTGGCCGATACCACCAATAATAGTATTCGGCCAAGAGATCGCTGACCTCTCTCTCCTGCAGCTCCAGTCATCCACTAGAATTGCTTCCAAGTCTTTATGGACAGAAATTGAAGATTACTTTCTCAAAGAGTGGCATAGGCAGCATAATAGACGTTTAATAACAAGGTTCGATGGTTGCTGCGCGTCAAGGAACGATCGTACAGAAATGGTCGGTTCCTATACTTGTCAAATGATTAATGCCACCTGAAGCTCAGATGGTAATGCCCTTAACCAAACTGAACGCATATATATCGATTACCGGACTTGTCCGGGTGCTAGCAACTATATTGTGTAATTTCCCATCTCTCATAACTATAAAGCGGGACCGGCAGTATGCTTGACTTGAAAACCTTGGATTTGTGCTTAATGGCATAAACGGGCGGCTCCAACGTGGTTAGGGCCTTAAATTGTGGCCTCAAGGGTTAAGGAATCTTTATTAGAATATTGAAAAGGACCAATATCGTCATGAATCCGCCAGATTAAATGAATATAGTGCTAACTTAAAGCCTCTTATCAGAGGTCAGTTAATGCATCATAGACTGTGCACTCATACCAGTCGTATGTGAACCAGTTAACCTGAGCTTATAGGTGACACAGAATGGATCGGCTAGTACTGATATTTAAAGACCAAATGTAAACTCTTATTTAACCCCTGCAAATTTCTACGAACACTCAATCCATAGTTGTTAAGTACAGTACATTGTCGATTCAGTACTATGACGTTACGACAAGAGATGAGCAAATATAGAAGTCGAGAATCAGGAAAGATTAATCAGGAGCGAAATTTACGAGCCGACTAGTTCTGTCAGACGGATCTTCTATATCCCATCACAGTCGTGTTTAATAAAATAAAGTCGAATGCGATGGCCGGGTAAATATCTAAAAATGCCCCATACAAATCTAACTCGCCAGACAACTGAGGTAACTCTAATGGACAGATGAAATCGCAGATGTAGACCAGCAATCATTTGGCCGGATTCTATCATTCATAAAATCTATTAATTATCCAACCCACATCGCATTCTCACTAAACATGGTATACATGGATTAGCGCGAAACTACGAAAATGAAATAGAATCAAGGTGAAAGTCTTGGTTCACGCAACCTTAGTGGTGATAAATAATGTCGAAATCGTCTTTTAGATAATCCAGATCTGCAATACTGTATACGCATGAATGTGTTGTCTGCATTAGCATATTAATGAACATCCGTTGGAAGCTATGAATTGATGCATATACATAAAAGTGTATGTGTGAATGCATATAGGTACTTGTGTATTTTAGCAGTAAGTAATCATAAATGCATGTATTTGCGTACGCATAAAAGTGTTTCTGTATGTATGTGGATGTAAGCACGCACATAAAATTTTATGCATGCATGCATGAATTTCGTATTCATTTATGTATGTTTTCGCTTTATTATGTCGGTTAGTAAGTATGCATCTATTTATCAGTTTTCACAAATTCATTTACCTATGTATTTAAGGATCCATATATATATATATATATATATATATATATATATATATATATATGTCAAAATGCACGTTGTTATGTACAAATGTATGCATCTATGGTAATGGTAGCATGAACCTTACGGAGTATAATTGGATAGCAATTTTCCAACTCGTGTGGAGCCTCGAATTCTGCTTAAGTATACAGTAGGTAATGATGGAATGAGAGCGAGAGTGCCAGACTCCAAAGGCAAGTTTCGCCTGATGAAGGAAACCTGGGCAGAGTGCAACTCAGCCATTATTGGCAGACTATTTAAGAAACGAAAAACTGAATAAAAACTGTCCCCACTGGGAAGAATTGTATAATGTAGAAAAGGCAATTCATCCAGTAGACAGTTTTAGTCCTCATTGGGAATACTTCACGTAATGTCCAGAAGATTGGAGTTAGTGTTCCTTCTGTGCCACAGTGGTTAGAGCAACTGATTTAGTACTTGATGAGTTCCCAATAAGGACGAAACTGGTCTACTGGATGAATTGCCTTTACTACACTATACAATTATTAGTTTATAATGACAAATATAAGTAATTAATGGGTGAGGTTTTTATATCAAGATAACAATCTGGATTATAGTATTTTTTATCAACGTCCGCGCAACCACAACAATAGTGAATCTACACTGCATAGGCTGATACGGAAGATAAAGAAGGTTGGCATATCTGCTGCGTCATGCAAGGTGAATACGCGAAATCAGGCTACAGCAGACATTTTCACTTCCAATTCTGCCTCATTTCCTTCACTTCCCTCTTCTCAAGCTAATAAAGGCATTATTGTAAATGCTATGAACATGGTGGATGTTGATCAAATCACTGAACCCAATGTATAACTGCCAAATATCTAAAAAAAAAGTTAAACTATTATTTAACAGTTAAATACTGTTTGTTGCGGAGAACTAATATATATGCAAGTATGTATTAGTCCTATTATCCCACATTCTTCACCCAAATATATAGTGGATAAAGGACGAAATACCAGCTCCTTCTGATGAGTCGCCAGTAAGCACGAAACGAATGTGCATGAGATTATACTTTCCGTTCATGCTGCCTTTGGTTTATCCTTCTGGTCACAACTGAACTAATTTGTTACTAGGTTCGTAACACCTAATACATACTTGCATATATATTAGTTCTTCGCAACAAACAGTATTTAACTGTAATATATTGAATTGAATGATGTCATGCTTACCGCGAAATGTGATAATTGATATCGATGAAGGCCAGAGTGTATGGTTTAACTGGAGTAACAGGTGTTCGGAAATAGTTGTAATTCTCAATTTTGGTGAACTATAGTATAAATTGAAATCCATCAGGTT